>VDFB02199633.1:0-22513 GCA_007258455.2 Sequoia sempervirens
CTCTTAGAGTCGTTGGTCCCGAAGGACATCTATTTCAATCAGTTTGAAACTATGGTGGGATATCTCACCACGCCGCACCATGTCACCTTCTCAGATCAGGATTACTCATCATCTAAAACCAACCATAATGATGCGTTACACATAGAAGTATTTGTCCACAAGCACAAGGTTAGATGGGTTTTAATAGATGGCAGAGTAGGGTTGAATATATGCTCCCTTAAACTAGTTAAGGCTCTTGGATTCTCTGATGCATGCGTAGACCCAACAAAAAGCATAGTGATCAAAGCATATGATGACGAGGAATGCTCTTCGCGAGGTGTTATCTCTCTCCCTATCAGAGTGGGACCACTCATTGTCGACACAACTTGCCAGGTCCTGGATTTGGAACTACCATATAACATTTTACTTGGCCGTCCATGGATCCACACTTTAAAAGCTGTCCCGTCAACATACCACCAATGCCTCAAGTTCCCTTTTGACGGTACAGAAGTCACCATATACGGAGACCCCGACCCTTTCCAATATTGTACCAATTTAAGGGGTATATCCGAAAACCAAGTACCTATTAACTGAGAAGCACCTGGCTCCTCATCCAAATACATCGACCCTTCCATGCTCGGGTCATCTTCCACATCCACTCCATCCACGTCTTCTGACATATCACAACCCTCCACCAACCCTAAGACCGAATCAACCGATAAATTCCAGGATCTCGACTGCGGAGAGTTAAAACTAAATACAGCATACAACATAACTACAATACCTACTCCTCCAAAGATATATGGTCGACCATGTTTCAGAATGGAACCTCAAGAAACATTCAAAGTTCCACCGAATACAATTTTCATCAAGTGGGGAGACATGAGTGATGAATACCTTGCCGACATCACAGGATGGATCTACAAGGACACAATCTCACTACCTCCACTACCAGTCCAGAAATATGGCAAGGGTTACAATATCATGAAGGCTAAAGGCTACGATGGTACTAGTGGCCTTGGAAAAAAATAAACTGGTCGAAGAGAACCCATAGAAACTTTCCAAACTCTGAAGTATCTTGGATTAGGGTTTGGATCACTCGACAATGGCGATCGACGTACCCATGAACTTTCCAGTGAGCGAGTACATGCTTCTGAAAGTGTTGAGACTACTAGGGAATACCTAACTGAAACAGACTCCCACGAGTGGGAATTTGGCTCCGAACGATCCCTAAGTGACTATTGTCTTGATGATTTGTTTGTCCAACCAGGGGAATTGACATCTAAACAACAATTTTGGCAAACATTCAAAATTGAGCGGGCACCAAACAGTCAAAATCCCACTACCACTTCTCATGACACGCAATAGCCACCATCCGAACCCCCTCAGTCTAATCTATCCGATGTATCAGATGACATTGATAACCAGGGCTCTCAAACCTTCACACCTTATTATGACAACGAATATGACACTAGTGAAGGAGAATACTAGATAGAGTCCGATGTCGAGTTGGACGATGATAACCTCATCTACAACATCAACGAATTCATCTGTACGCTATCAGCATCCTGACCCGAATTCACTAGCCTTGACGATGGCATTTCATTAGTCTACCCTGAACTAGTTGATTGGGACCAACAAGGACCGCCAGTTCTAGACACATTCCAAAATGATGAAGCCATTGCTGAATTCATGGGATTACGCGAGGGCATACCCAGTGGGGACCACAGATCAGGATTTACTATTGATTTGGATTGCGCGGCATACTTTGGTGAGATGGTTCAGTCCTCTATCATAGAAAAGTAAAATAAAGTAAAATGCCTTTTAGGTGAAACCGAAAGGCACTCCTCTTGACAAGAAAATAGTAAAACGTAAAGGACGACTGAGGGTGAAAACCCTGAGGTGCCCAAAGATGGAGGGACTTGACTTTCTCCCCGTGGCAACAAGAGAGACTGCCATCCTTGTTATGACACCATGAGGATAATACTATCAACTTCAAGACCCCAAGATAACCCCGGTCATGATCACATGCATGAAGGAGAAACTGAATTTCCAAATTCTTTGCAACCAGCCAACTTCAGATGGTCCCACGTACCGGACATTACAAAGATTGGACCCAAACTAGCTCACATCCATCTCACCACTAGTATCCAATGCTAAACCAGTCAAGCAGAAGTTGCGCAAAATGCACCCACAAGTTGCTCTATTGGTTAAGGTCAAGTTAAAGAAATTACTGGATGCTGGATTCATAAGGTCTATAGATTATGTTGAATGGATTTCCAACCTAGTGTCTAAGTGGACAAAGCCAACGCCTGGATTAATTGGTATGTATGATTGGACTTAAACAAAGCATGTCCAAAGGATGACTTTCCTTTGCCCAACATTGACATCATAGTCAATCTAACTGCAGGACATGAGATGCTATCCCTCATGGATGGTTTCTCGGGTTATAATCAAATCCGCATTGCTCCTGAGGACCAACACAAAACAACATTTACTTTCCCATGGGGTACATACTGTTGGAACGTCATGCCCTTCGGCCTCAAAAATGTAGGTGCCACATACCAAAGGGCTATGACCACGATCTTCCATGATATGATGCACAATATAATGGAAGACTATGTAGATGACTTATTGGCCAAATCAGCAACAAGGAAAGAACATTTGAAGATACTTGACAAAATTTTCAAGAGACTAGAAGAGTACAAGGTTCGGTTAAACCCTAAGAAATATGTTTTTGGGGTCACGTCAGGTAAGCTATTGGGGTACATAGTTTCCCGAAGAGGCATAGAGGTTGATCCGGCAAAGGTTAAAGCAATCATAGACATGCCTCCCTCTTGAGGGATCAGTGAACTTAGAACCCTGCAAGGCAGAGTACAATCTATTTGCCGCTTCATAGCTCAATTGGCAGATAAGTGCCACCCATTCCAGTATCTGTTACGCAAATGTGTCCCCTTTGTATGGATAGATAAATGTCAACAGGCCTTCCAACAAATCAAAGATTACCTGCTATCAACACCAGTCCTCATGTCGCCTATTCATGGAAAGCCATTAATTCTATACATCTCGACCACTAGTTCAGCACTAGGGGCATAACTAGCTCAAAATGATCATGAAGGGAAAGAAAGAGCAATCTACTACATCAGCCGCACACTGATAGGTTATGAGTTGAATTATACATACATTGAACGTGCATGCCTCATAGTTGTCTTTGTAGCCCAAAAACTAAGGCATTATATGCTCAACCATCAGACACAACTAGTTGCCAAAATTGACCCATTGAAATACCTATTAAGTCAAGCAGTGTTAACAGGCCGATTGGAAAAATGGGTTATGATCCTCAGTGAATACGACATACAGTATGTTGAACACAAGGCAATAAAAGGGCAAGTAATGGCAGATCAACTGACAGATGCGCCAATGCAAGACTCTCATCCGTTGGTAACTAATTTTCCTGACGAGTCCATCTTTCATACGGAACCAGCAACACCATGGAAGCTGTATTTTGATGGGTCTCACACTGGTCATGGTTCAGGGGCTGGAATCTTACTAGTTACAGGTCTCAAGTTGGCAATCAAATGAAAAATTCAGACATTGCTTGTATTCGGGGATTCCCAGCTAGTAATCAACCAATTGAATGGTGACTATGAAACAAAGGATGAGAAGTTGCTTCCTTACAAGAGGATGGTGGATAGTTTCCTAACATACTTCCAATCAGTGTCTTTTGAACAAATCCCCAGGGTATAGAATAAAGCAGTATTTCCAATCAGTGTCTTTTGAACAAATCCCCAGGGTATAGAATAAGGCAGCAGACACAATGGCTACTATTAGTTCTCTCTTGGACATCCCTAAAAATGTGTCACAATTTGAGTTCCTAGTAGAACAGCTGTTGATACCGGCATATGATATCCCAGAGTCAGAAATGGTTTGTGAACTTGTTGGTCCCAACTCTCCTTGGTATCAGGACATTTATGACTATCTAAAGACTCACACCCTTCCATCGAACCTATCCAATAACCAAAGGAAGTCCTTCATTAGGAAATTTGCAAGGTATGCCATTATCAGTGACACCCTATACCGCCGTAGTTTCGACAATACCCTCCTTAGATGTCTTGACACCGATGAAGCATGTACGACCTTACGAGAAGTTCACGATGGTATATGCAGATCAATTCGAGTGGTCCTACTCTGGCTAAGAAACTAACGAGACTTGGATATTATTGGCGACAATGGAAAAAGATGCATAGAATATGTCAAACCTGTCGCAAGTGTCAGATCCATAGTGATTTGGTCCATGCTCCAGCACAGGAACTTCGGCCAATCACTTCTCCGTGGCCTTCGCTCAATGGGGACTCGACCTCGTGGGTAAGATTCATCCAACTTCCTCCAACGGCCATAAATTCATTATCACCGCCACTGAGTATTTCACAAAGTGGATCGAAGCCATTCCATTGACATACATTACAGGCAAACAAATATCAAAGTTTATCCTCAATTACATCATTTGCCGGTATGGCCTCCCACAGTCCATCATCACTGACAACGGACGTCCGTTCAAAAACCAAGACGTACGTGAGTTATGTGAGCGATTCCATATCCAACACCACTTTTCATCCCCATACTACCCCCAAGGAAACGGCCAAGCTGAGGCGTCGAATAAAACCATTATCAAGATCCTTAAAAAGACTGTCAATGACACTGGCCGCGATTGGCACATACAACTTAACCCTGCCCTGTGGGCTTACCGAACTAGCATTTGTACGCCTACAGGAGCTACCCCATTCGCCCTGGTTTTTGGTGCGGAAGCCATCTTACCCATTGAGGTCGAAATTCCTTCGCTACGGGTCTCTTTGAAGGGTCTAACTAATGAAGAGGAATACCGACAATCACGCTTGCACGAGCTGGAAATGCTGGACAAAAGAAGACAAAACTCATTGAATCACCTCCAGGCATATCAAAATTGCCTTTGTCGCAGCTACAATAAAAATGTCATGGTCAGAAGGTTTGACATTGGTGACCTGGTTCTCATGCAGAACCCTAAGAATCAAGCAGACAGAGAAAAGCCAGGAAAGTTTGAACCAAACTAGTTGGGTCCATATATCATCATATCTTCTTTTGGTTCTGGAGCATATCAACTGGCGACTCCAGATGGGGAACAATTGACTGAACCCATCAACAGTTTACACCTCCAAAAGTTCTACACATAGCATCAGAGGACAAAGCTGGAAGGCCCTAAAATACAAAAAAATTGAAAAATGGAAAAAAATCGTCACCTTGATGAAAACCTGGCAAACAGGCATCTTGGTGACACCAAAAAAATCAAAAAATCACAAAAATAGTAAAAAGAAAAATAATTCGTCCAATAGTGAAAACCTGGCAAACAGGCGCTTTGGACAAGTACCATGGTGAAAACTTGGCAAACAGGTGCCATGCGTAATCAATCATTGCTCTGCCATCTATTGTCACTTGGTCTAAACTTGGCTTAGGATGAAAGCTGTCTTCGCCATTATTCCGCAAGTCACCGTCACATCCTACTCTACCTGTCCTAGTGGACGAACAATTGACATCAAGTCCTGACGACTGTTTGTCCAGCAAGTCAACAACATCCTATCCGTATCCCTTGCAAATGGCTAAGTCTTAAACCTGACTGGGGGAAAAATGTTTATCATGCGACTGTAGTGGATGACACGTGAGATCAAAAACATCATAAAATGTCCTGAAAAAAGACAAAAACATCATAAAAAGTCCTGAAAAAAGACCAAAAACATTGCAAAATGTCCTAAAAAAAGACAAAAAAATAATAAAACGTCCTGAAGAAAACCAAACAAAACATTCGACCGCGCAAGACACACAAGTGCACTGTCATCTCTGGTCTAAGTCAATCAAGTCACTAAGTCCATGTCATTGTCCGAACTACGTTGTCTCTGTGCATGTGGTACGTAGGCAAGACTCATACTTGAGTCCCCGAGACATTAGGTCAGTCCTATTAGGTTTGTCAAAATAAATCATGGCGCAATCTTTGCTCATTAAGACAAAGTCATTGGTCGTGTCGAACTACGAGGTCTCTAAGTGTATGATGTAGGCAAGGCCATCTATCGATGAGCCCCCGAGGCCACACTAGGTCAGTCCATTAGGGTTCATGACACTACAATGGCACACACGTCAAAGAAAATCTTCAATCAATTTCCAAATGGGAAAACTCCTAAAAAAAAGTAAAGCAATCTTTTATTCAACATGACAATCTCATTAAGGCAACATTGGCATATAATCAAACACAAGTCAACCTCGGTCACAACAAGTCAACCTCAGTCAAACACAAGTCAAAGCAAGTCAAATCATTATAACTGCTCAAACTGTCAAATTTTGGTTAGTCTTCAGATGAGTCCTTCTGAAAGATAACCTCTGTCCTTTACGCCTTAGGATGTGTCCTTCCTAGGCGTCGTCATCGTCATTCGGCCTTTCGAGCGATCCTCTTGACATCTAAGGATCACTCTTCCTGACATTAGCGTTCTTCAGATGAGTCCTTCAAAAGAACCAACTCTGTCATTTATGCTTTAGGATGTGTCCTTCCTAGGCATCGTCATTATTTTGAGGGACCCCTTACAACCATTAGGGATCAAATCCTCCGACATTCGGCATCATTCAGGATGTGTCCTTCCTGAATCCACCAAGTCTCGACATTTTCAAGGTCATCAAAAATTTAAACATTCGGACATCTTGACATCGTCAAACCTGCCACCTTGGCATCAGAACAATGGCTATCCAGATGCACTTGACAAACACTTGGCAATTGTCTTTTCATCTCTTATCATGTTATTAGTTTTTCAGTGAGATCCCACTAAGCAGGATTTAGAGAAGCAACGACATAGCATGACAATTGACACGCATGACTACTAGCTTCTCAATGAGATCCTGATCTTGGGATTTAGAAAAGCAATGACATATCATGATAGAGACTTCATTTTTTATATAGTTTGACAATCATGTCACTAGTTTCTCAAGGATGTCCTAGCAACAGGATTTAGAGAAGCAACGACGTTTCATGATCTGTCCTTGTCTTTTTCTACTTGTGGTTGATGATGACAACAAGACTGGGGCAAGCACGCTCCTAGTATGAGTCATACTCATCCTTGTCTGTGACTGTTTTGTCTTGGGTAATGGTACGACTTTGCACACCTAGATCTACGTCATATATTGGTGTTTGTTGACCATTACAATAGTTTGCCCAATGATGATTAAAGAGCAATGAATATTAGAAGTCTTATAGTAAAGTTTTTGAAGGATTTGTATCTTCTCATAGGTCTCATGTCTTCTTCTCTTTGGTCTGGTCATCTTCTCTCATCAGTCCCGCCATCTTCTCTCATCTATCTTGCGATGATATCCTGTGTCATTCAAAAACATAAGTGCATACATGATATATCCATTGCATTAGGTCCATACATACATCATCCATGGCATTAAATAATATCATACATGGCATTACATCATATACATAATCACAAACATTGCATTAACATAATCATCATCATGGCATATTTTACATAAATACATCATGCACATCATTAACATAAGCATATGAATACTGCATCATCATGGCATCAAAAATCACAACATAGACATCATAATACATAAATGGCATCATAAGATAAGCATTGTACATCATACACACATAATGCATAGAACATCACATAACACATATAGGCCGCATCAAAACTGCATCATCATATAAATATCATCTCAAAAATATGCAATGTCACAGGAT
Organism: Sequoia sempervirens; assembly: GCA_007258455.2. Taxonomy (NCBI): domain Eukaryota; kingdom Viridiplantae; phylum Streptophyta; class Pinopsida; order Cupressales; family Cupressaceae; genus Sequoia; species Sequoia sempervirens. The sequence continues at coordinate 7,742 of VDFB02199633.1, forward strand.
AGAGTCAATGGATATCCCAAAAATGGAGCTCGCAGGCTCAACAATAAACATAGTGTGTCCAAATACAAATATGCCCCTAGGGTAGGCTCTCATCATCCCCTCGGGGTGAAGAATGGGGTGGTGGCTGAGGCCCTATCACCGGCTCTGAAGCAATGGACAGTCTTGTGGTGACCTATGTCTGTGAGGATGAGGGAACTGCGAATGAAGGCATCGTCGTGACAGTAGGGAACACTTGTGAGGTCACCGCTGCTGGACTCTGAGAAGTGGTAGGATCTATCACTGGTGGCTGACCCTGCACTGACCTCTGTGCTGAACCAATAGAACCTTGACTATGCCCCGAACGATGACTCAGAGTATGCCTGCACGAGTGATGTGATCTGTGGCCTGATGTGTGTCCTGTGGAAGTCGACCCTTCGACACTGCTATGGCTCCTGGTACCACTGCCACTGCCCGACCTATGCCCACTGCCTGTCCTCATCTGTGATCGAGATAGGGTAGGATCTCGGTGCTCTGGTGGCACTGCCTACTCATATAATGTCTTGTACTACCCTAGCCTCATGCTCACCCTGGCCAACTCCCGAGCCATGTCCCCTATGGGTCCTGTACATAGGGCCGCGAACTCTATGCACCATCGTCGGTCTCCTCGCCGGACTTCTGGCTTGTTTATAAGCATTTGTTGATTGATCTTTATTTGTTAAAGAAAGTCGAGCCCCGGACAGATTGTTACTATTACCGTTTTATCCGGAATCTTGAGATTTCTTCCTGATTTCAATTTTATTTAATTTATCTGGTTTTTCGCTTTACCTCGAGATTTTATTCTCGAGATTATTATTATCTCTTCGCGACTGCTGTTTTCCCCTTAATTGTTTTCTGTTTTCTTCCATTTTCCCTTCCTTTCGTCCGCGAATTTTTGATTTTTCTGACGAAAAGCCGGATTGATTTATCGACGATTTATCTTAATTTTATCGACTTTTGCGGATTTCGATTTATTCGATTTTATTTTGCCGGATTTTATTGGTTTCGATTTTGATTTTCGACACTTATTTTCATTTTCGATCTTGTCGATTATCAATTTCGCTCGTCTTCCACCTCGCTTCGCTTTCCGCTTCGCCTTTCGCCTCTATCTTCGCTTCGACCTGCACCACCGCCAATCGCCGTTACCGCCACCTGCGGTCGAAATGATCCTCGCCGCTTCCACCTCCTTAACTTTAAGCTCGCTATTTATTCGCTAATCATTACCGATTGGGATGGCCGACCCCCATGCATACTCTCTAGACGATCGGGCATACTCTGCCGTCCCCATGGGTACATCCTGTTGCTCTCTGAATTGTCTCAGTACACGCTGCGGCAGGTACATCTCAATAATCAACGATGTCTGTACTGTCCTGCCAATGAGGTATCGATACTACCTACAAAAACTGAGATGATCGTCCTCATCATCCCATGCCTCGCAATCCCTGTAGGGTCTCCAGATGAAGGTCACCATGGTATCAATCCGATGTTGCCACCACCCTGTCTCACCCATATGAGTCTGCTATAATGCGCCGGCATAGTAGTACGAATAAGGCATCCCCTCGACCAGCTGTGGTCTGTCGATAGGAGGGTGGAATATGGCAATATGCTCCCATGCCCAGATCATCATCAGTGTGGTCCCACAGGAGATACTCTCTCCTCTCTTGTACACAATGTCATGTAGCTGATGATAAAGCGTCCCCAGCAAACATGGACCCCATGCGTAAACTGTCCTATCTCGTCGCATACCGACCATGGCATCCCCCCAACCAATCGAAAATCCATGTCCTCGGCGGTCAGGAACCAAAATGCCACCAATTAGAGTCGCCAGGAATGCATCAAAGCGACTGTAGTGCACCGCCAGGAAATCCCAATGGATCTCGTAACCCTCAATGCCGAGTTCGGCACCCTGATTCTGGTAGTATGCCTGAAAGGTCTGCTCGCCATGACGGGGATCATACACGATCCACTCCCCTCGAATCGGAATCCAGAGAATACGGTAGACATCCTCCAAAGTGATGGTAGTCTTACCTGTCGGCAGGTGAAAGGAACAGGTCTCTGAATGCCATCTCTCGCACAGCACCGTCAGCAAGCCCCTGTTCGCCCGAATGGCGGGCATGAATGCAGCATGGAATAAGCCGAGTCTCATCAATCGTCCCCGCTCTCGCGGGCCTAGCTGATCACCAAACTGAAAGGTCCTCGGTCTGCTCTCCCTCGTGTAAATAGGGGGAAGCTGCCTCTGCAAAAAGACGAACACTGCATTAGCACGTTTTTGGACAACTGTGACCGTCATGGAAAATAACTTAGGGCATGAAAGCATTAAAACAAGTTAAAGTAAGAAAACAGGCAAATGCGTCACAAAAATGCAATTGCGTCGCAAAAACACAAGTGCGTCGTTCGAAAAATCAAATGTGTCTCAACAAGTCAAGTGCGTCGCTTGAAAACACTTGCGTCACGAATTTAGGTGTTTGCGTCGCCACATTGCAAATGCGGCGCGGCATTTCACTTGCGACATTCAAACAATCAATTGCGTTGCAACATTGCGATTGCGGCTTTTGAGAGGTCAAATGTGATTCGGTTAAGCACTTGTGTCGCACCAAATATCGAATGCGGCGCAAACCACCTGTGCGGCTCGTTTTGTTATGGCACTTGCATCGCGACGCATGAAATGCGGCTAACGCGAAGTCACTTGCGGCTTATGCGAACGCATATGTGTCGCGGCGCATTCGTTCACTACCCTCGAAAGCATTAAAAAAAGACGTAAATCAAGAAAATGACAAAACAAGTTTAGGGTACATACCGCCGGTCCTGAGCCCTCTGGCCGTCTGAAGGTCCTCACGATCTCTCCGCGGTGCTCTGTCACTGGAATAACCATCGTAGCTACTGCGTCTTTCGCTCTGAGCTCTCAGGATTTACAAGGTGAATAGTGAAAGTGAATTGACTTTTACCCCTTTGACCACCTATTTATAAGGTGAAAATGACATTTTTCAACCACAGTCAATACTGGAGGCTCATTTCCGCACCTTTGACCTCCCCGTAAGTTGCTTTAAACATGTCAGAATCTGAAACCGACTACGCCGCTGTTTTTCTGGCCATCAAATTGATTTATCGGAACCTTTTGCAAATTTTTCTGGCGCCGACCCAAAATTTGAAAATTTCCTGAGGGGGCAGAAATACTCTGTACCTTCACTGGGCCATATTGTTGACTTATTTTCTTTGTCACAATGTGACAGGCAACATTATGACAAAGAGGGGCAAAATGTAGACACCTAAAAATGACCTAGGCCTGCAAGCTTCATTTTTACCACTTCTGTCCTGGCATAATTAAGTTATTTAATTGGTCCACATTCGACTATTGATTAAATAATTCATAATTATTTAATTAATTCATGTCATTTGTTCCTCCTTGATTATTAAATAAATAAATATTATTTATTTATTTGTCATTAATTTATCTAAGTCTTCCTTTGATTAAATAAATTTCATAATTTATTTAATTTCCCTTTGTCATTTATGTCTTCTTGATTAATTAAATAAATTTTATTTATTTAATTACGTCACTAATTAAGTCCCCTTCTTCTAAAATTAAATAAATTATTATTTATTTAATTTTTTTCCACTATCCACTATAATTAAATAATTATTTTAATTATTTAATTATTCATTAGCCTTTTCTCTCATAAATTAAATAAATTTTATTTATTTAATTTGGTCCACTCTCTTGAATTTTGAATTAACTCATCATTTAATTCAAAATATTTCTTTTTGTCACATTCCTCCATAATTAAATAATATCTTTATTATTTAATTATTTACTGGTCACATGGAGTAAATAAATTTTATTATTTAATTTCTCCAGCAACCTCTTTGTCTGTGCCAGTCTTATCTTCCAAATTTATTCTTATCTTTTGACATCTCATTTAATTTTGACCATTGATTGAATTATTTTATAATTCAATCTCCACCCTTCATTCTTACTTGTTGCCCTAATTTTTACCTAACCCTAATGCACACAGCAACATTCAATCTTAAGCATTGATCTTAGGGTTCTTGTCATCTTTTCATCCTGGCCACACATTCAAAATTGCAATTTTCATAAAAGGGCAATTTTGTTCTCATTTGCTCCTCTCTTGACTTCTAGCACTCTTGGTCTAGGTCAACTCGCTGTCAACTTAGGGTTATAGTCACTTACAGCCATAGTCATTTTAGTCCATTGTAGGGTCATTTTATTTTCTGCAAATCCTTCAACACTTGCATAGGGCTTAGTCTTTAGTCATAGTTGCTCACATAAATCTAAGGGCATTTTTATTTATCTGCAAGCTAGGAGGTGTAACAAAGGTTAATCATGGAAGGTGGAGACTTAGGGTAACTTCATCCCTTTTGTCTTCACATCACTTCCTTTGTGCTTTGTTATTTTCATAGGAATTTTATTGTTATTGAGTTAACCCCACTTAATAATTTTAGGATTTTCCCTTGATTACATTGGTGAACCCGACATCATTTTTTGGCTTTTCGTACATTTTTTTTGTTGTTTTCTATTGTTTTGCAGGTACAGGTACGGATCGCTGCAACTTTTTTAAAAATAGTGTGACGCATCATATGCGTCGCGACGCACCGACCGATTGTCATGCAATCGCCCTGTCGCAAAATTTGGCTGCGCAGGAGCATCCGTTTTTCCTGTGCCGCATCCGAAACCCCCGAAAGCCGATTTTAACAACTCGCGCATCCATCGGGTATAATTTTTTTTTTTAGTCGGGGTTTTATTTTTGAATTTTGGGTGCTCTAATCTTATGTCTTCCTTTATTTTGTGTTTATTCCTACATGTTGAATAAGATTAGGTTTGCTGTCACTAATCCTTCCTGGTAGCGGCTTTCTGTTTTGGTAGGGTTTTTTGTTGTTTTTTGTTGTTTTGCAGGCTACTGGTACGGATCACCGCAAACATCACAACACATCTACTGACAGAAATGACGCAACTGTTCTAACAAGCCGCAACTGCCGATTACAGAGATGCAACTGACATTCTGAGCCACATTCGCATAACAGAACGATGCACTTGCCAAACCACGCCGCATCTGTCTGGTAATACCACGCCGCAATTCCCTGGTGAATTTTTTCTGTCAGTTTTGAGATTTTAATTGTCGAATTTCAAATTTTTCTGTTCACTGGTTTTCTGGTTTTCCATATTTTTCTATGTTTTTATTCCTGCATGTTAACCAGATTAGATCTTTGGTGTTACTAATAATTTCTTGTAGTGTGTGGCGATCCTTTTTTGTGTGTCCAAGACCATCACATACAAGACTACTAACTCAATGTTTGAAAATTCGCATGTCAAAGAAGGACAAAACAAACAGTGTGCTTGTTTATTTCTAGATTAGCAAACTTTGAATTTGGTGCTTTTAAAAAGAATCATGTCTTTCATGCTTGAGTGTGCTTGTGGAGTGGTAGGTGAGTATGCTCTCACTTGGTGAAAACCTTGTGATAAAAAAACCAGACCCATTCTTTTTTGTTAATTTACCCTTCACGATTCGGTATATCGGAGTATCCTCTCCCCTTGTGCATTCGTGCGATCCTGGGTGTAAGAGAAACGGTTACCGACTCTAGAACTTGGGCCTGTTTTGGTGGGAAAAAGTACTCACCCCAGGATGACTCAAACAGGTAGCACCCTAACACCGAGGGACTTCCAGCCGGTATAGAAAAGTGGGTTCTTGGGGAAAGCCCAAGAATCACGAGCGTGGTTCCGACGAGATGGATCCGAAAGGGGACTCTCGCCGCATGGATCACGCCCCACGAACGGAATGCCCGAATTAAACACCTCTTGTCTTAGTGTCCAACCGTTCTATTGGTCGTTGCTTGATATAGTGCAGGGTACAGTATCATGCCCGAAGATTACTCACTAACGATCCCCTTGAGTAGAGATAGAAATTATTGGTATGTCACTACCCAATGAATCTGAATTTGGTGTGCTCGAATGATGTTAATGAGCCGTGGAGGGGAGCCAATGCCACCAAATTCTAAGCTATCCGCTCTCGAGAAGGAAAGGTGTTCATCACCAATCTGGGGTATAACTAGTGGGCTATATCAAGTATACAAACCCAAGGCCTAGTGGCCTTTTCAGGATTGTGCTTATCTCATGTGTGTTTGGTTATCCCTTAAAATGCTGTGTTTGTCAAGTGCATTCTGGTTTTGTCACAGTCCAAACAAAACAGTCATCAAATAGATCAAAAACTTCCATCAACATACCACGAAAATCACTTTGAAACAAAACTGTCATATCTGTCGAACCGCAACAGACATTCTAAAATGCAACTGCTCTGATAAACCACATCTAAAACTTTAAACAACGCATCTGTAGGTGTCGCGACACATATGTTAACCCGAAAGCTGCATATGATAAACCGAGTCACATCTGACAGTCAAAAAGCCGCAAGTGAAAAACTGAACTACAATTGCTAAACTGAGATGCAATTGCCAAACTGAGATGCATCTGCCTGTCAAAATTTTTAAACTGCACAGTCGAAACCAGAGACCTCCAAACTGTCAACCATCTGTCAAACTCTGTCATCAGAAAGATTCTGCCAGAAACCCAATTTGAAATTGCTCAAAGTTTTGTCTCTTAGCTTGCAAGTATCACCTTAGGTTTCATACCTCACCCCATTTAGTATCATACATTCAACATTACGTTGTCCCTAGGCTCATATCTTGCATATTTAGGAGTAGGAAAATCTTAAACACCCCTTGGAAAAATCATTGTTTTCAAAATTATACCCTTTTGGACCAAGTTACCAAACATCCTTTTAGTCATTGTCCTCTTTTGGGAGATTTCTTCCAACTCAAAAGTCTAGTTAGGAAGACTCATTAGTCATCTTGTCAACTTTTCATTAACAACAAAGTCCTTTAGCAGTCCAAATCAAAAACAAAGTTCAAGCTTAGAAGTGCTTAGATAGCCTCATCTTTAATTGCATCCATCTTGCATACCTTATTCAGAAAAATCCAAAAACAACGGTCATTTTAGTCATCAGTTTGAACCTTAGATTTCACCTAGTGTCATACTTGCATTTAGTGGACATCCCCTTTGAGCAATCTCATTTATGGTTGAAACCAGACTTCAAAAGCACAAGAGACAAATGGAAAACTTTAGGCAAGACCCCAACAGTCCTCCACATGACTCAAACTGGACCGTGAACGATCCCTTTACCAATCTAGACAATCAACCTCCAGTGACAACACAATCCTTACTTAACAACTCATTCGAACGCTACTTGCAAAGAGATGAAAACAGTCAACTACTCGAAGAAAACATAGAAGCATTGACACAAGACCCAGAGGTCTATCAGTTGGTTGAAACAATAGCACGTCATGACAGAGATAGATTCATAGCTATGCTCTTGAGTGAAGGAGCTAGGTTACCACCAGGATTTGACATTAACACATTACATGACCCTAATGCCAACAATGTTCATAAGATCTCACACAGTGGTCAAATCCTAAATACTACAAGCAACATCCCTTTTGACACAACGACACTGCATACCACATCCAACATCCCAAACATCTCCAATACAATAAACACTACATCTATTGGGGGATCACAATCATCCACAACATCCACAAAACTACCCCAATTAAATACAACCATGCTTGGTTCCTTGACATCATTGGAAAATTATTCCAATCCTCCTGTTATCACAACAACAAATACCACGGGGGCATCATCAAGTCATCACAACTCCCCCTTGACAACTACATCTACTACCATGAACACAACTTCGACAAAATCATTTAGTAGTAATTCAAAACATCCTTTGGGAGGAGCCACAGGACGTATCTTTATACAAGGACAACAACAAAAAGTTAACACGACAACACAGTCAAACGTCATTACAGTGCAGGATATGGAGAAGAAAATGCAAAACATGCTCATTATAGGTGGGAAATCTGAAATATCATATGACTTGGATGTATACCCATTCGACACAAACTTACGTATGCCCACATTTCCGCCATGATATGTGTCACCCAACTTCACTAAATATAAAGGCAAGACAAATCCCATTGAACATCTTCACGAATTTGCAACTAACTGTATGGATATCGCCTACGAACCCACATACTTGATGAGACTTTTTTCCAAAAGTTTGGCGTGTCAAGCCCTTGAATGGTTTTCAATGCAAAAAGATATCTAGACATGGGATGAGCTCAAAAGAAGGTTCATAAAAAATTACGCATACAATATTGACATGGCCACCTCTATCACTAGTTTGTGCAATCTCACACAAGAAGAGTCGGGTGAGACATTTATCCCGTTCTTTCAAAAATGGAGAAGCCTCGCTAGTCGATGTCACATTGACATTCCTGAAAGGGAAAAGGTTGACATGTTTGTCCAAACACTTCTAGGGCCTCTCAAATTCGCATTGCAAATACATTGTTGCACAACCTTCACAGAATTAGTGGAAAAGGGGGTCCAAATTGAGAAAGCCCTTATCGCAAAGGGAGAACTGAGGTATGGTTCCAAAAACACAAACACCAACCCACCCGCTGACAAAAACAAATATTGGGTCAAGAATAAACATGATACAAATGATGGTGTTGTAGATGCCAAGACCACAAGTCCCGTATTGGCTCTGAAAGGGGTACAACAACAAAATAGACCAACAATGACATTGACACCTCCCCCCAATACTCCTTCGAACAGTCAAAATGGTCAAAACCATCAAGGACAATATCGTCAACTAAGACAATTCCCTAAGGGTCGCACATACACCAATTTAGGTGAACCCATTGCAGATGTCCTCAAGAAATGCATCCAACATGGGGTCATCACACTTCCGAAAATAAAACCGTATGACCCCGGACAATTCAAACCAGCATGGTGGGATGACAACGCAATTTGCGAATACCATCGAGTCAAAGGGCATACAACCTCCAACTGTAGACAACTGAAAAATGTAATCCAGGACCTTATTGAAAATCGCACCATCGAAGTAGGCGGATCGCAATTCAATTCCAACTCGGATCATACTATCCACAACAATCCACTGCAGGATCATGGTCCCCATAATGCTTCCACTTCAGGTCCACAGAACCACGCTAACTTCACCCGAGTCAAGTATGATTACTCTAGTGGACCAACAATAAATAATGTTAGAACGGACGATGAGTACATCAACACCATCACGATCAAGAGAGCACCACAGTGCAATGCTACTACGCGAAGTGGCAAGGTCAGTATAGCTGGTCCACCTCCCCCTAGACAAGCCAAGATCATTGTAGGAGGCCCATCTGATAAGAAATCACAACCAGCTTCATCTGCTAAACAACCAAAACCTGTCTCAACCCCACAACAGTCGAAACCCAAAAGTCAGTTCAATCTCATTGACCAACTAGGAAAGACTCCTGCACAAATATCTATCCTTGAGCTGCTTCGTATTTCTCCCGCACACAAAGAAATCCTGGATAAAACTCTCTTAGAGTCGTTGGTCCCGAAGGACATCGATTTCAATTAGTTTGAAACTATGGTGGGATATCTCACCACGCCGCACCATGTCACCTTCTCAGATCAGGATTACTCATCATCTAAAACCAACCATAATGATGCGTTACACATAGAAGTCTTTGTCCACAAGCACAAGGTTAGACGGGTTTTAATAGATGGCGGAGCAGGGTTGAATATATGCTCCCTTAAACTAGTTAAGGCTCTTGGATTCTCTGATGCATGCGTAGACCCAACGAAAAGCATAGTGATCAAAGCATATGATGACGAGGAACGCTCTTCGCGAGGTGTTATCTCTCTCCCTATCGGAGTGGGACCACTCATTGTCGACACAACTTGCCAGGTCCTGGATTTGGAACTACCATATAACATTTTACTTGGCCGTCCATGGATCCACGCTTTAAAAGCCATCCCGTCAACATACCACCAATGCCTCAAGTTCCCTTTTGACGGTATAGAAGTCACCATATACGGAGACCCCGACCCTTTCCAATATTGTACCAATTTAAGGGGTATCTCTGAAAACCAAGTACCTATTAACCGAGAAGCACTTGGCTCCTCATCCAAATACATCGACCCTTCCATGCTCGGGTCATCTTCCACATCCACTCCATCCACGTCTTCTGACATATCACAACCCTCCACCAACCCTAGGACCGAATCAACCGATAAAATCTAGGACCTCGGCTGCGGAGAGTTCAAACTAAATACAACATACAGCATAACTACAATACCTACTCCTCCAAAGATATATGGTCGACCATGTTTCAGAATGGAACCTCAAGAAACATTCAAAGTTCCACCGAATATAGTTTTCATCAAGTCGGGAGACATGAGTGATGAAGACCTTGCCGACATCACAGGATGGATCTACAAGGACACAATCTCACTACCTCCACTACCAGTCCAGAAATATGGCAAGGGTTACAATATCATGAAGGCTAAAGGCTACAATGGTACTAATGGCCTTGGAAAAAATAAAACTGGTCGAAGAGAACCCATAGAAACTTTCCAAACTCCGAAGTATCTTGGATTAGGGTTTGGATCACTCGACAATGGCGATCCACGTACCCATGAACTTTCCAGTGAGCGAGTACATGCTTCATAAAGTGTTGAGACTACTAGGGAATACCTGACCGAAACAGACTCCCACGAGTGGGAATTTGGCTCCGAACGATCCCTAAGTGACTGTTGTCTTGATGATTTGTTTGTCGAACCAGGGGAATTGACCACTGAACAACGATTTTGGCAAACATTCAAAATTGAGCGGGCACCAAACAGTCAAAATCCCACTACCACTTCTCATGACACGCAACAGCCACCATCCAAACCCCCTCAGTCTAATCTATCCGAAGTATCAGATGACATTGATAACCAGGGCTCTCAAACCTTCACCCCTTATTATGACAACGAATATGACACTAGTGAAGGAGAATACTGGATAGAGTCCGATGTCGAGTTGGATGATGATAACCTCATCTACAACATCAACGAATTCATCTGTATGCTATCGGATCCTCACCCGAATTCACTAGCCTTGACGATGGCATTTCATTAGTCTACCCTGAACTAGTCGATTGGGACCAACAAGGACTGCCAGTTCTAGACACATTCCAAAATGATGAAGCCATTGCTAAATTCATGGGATTACGTGAGGGCATACCCAGTGGGGACCACAGATCAGGATTTACTATTGATTTGGATTGCGCGGCATACATTGGTGAGATGGTTCAGTCCTCTAGTCACAAAAGTAAAACATAAAGTAAAATATGAAACGTCTCTAGGTGAAAACCGAAAGGCACCTCTTGACAGTAAAATAGTAAAAACAAAGGACGTATCTGCGGGTGAAAACCTCTCGGAGGTGCCCAAAGATGGAGGACTGGACTTTCTCCCCGTGCAACAAGAGAGATCGGCCATGCTTGTTGAGGACACCATAGAGGATAACATTTCAACTTCAGAAGACCCCAAGACGGTCCTATTTGCGGCATCATTGACAGATGAAGAGAAACTGGAATTTCATAAATTCTTTGCAGAACGGAAAATAAACTTTGCATGGTCCTACGCTGACATGCCAGGATTGGACCCCAAACTGGTTCTACATCATCTGCCACTAGTACCCAATACTAAACCAGTCAAGCAGAAGTTGCACAAAATGCACCCACAAGTTGCCCTATTGGTTAAGGCCAAGTTAAAGAAATTACTGGATGCCGGATTCATAAGGTCTATAGATTATGCTGAATGGATTTCCAACCTAGTGCCGGTGACAAAGCCAAATGGATTAATTCGGGTATGTACAGATTTTTCGGACCTAAACAAAGCATGTCCAAAGGATGACTTTCCTTTGCCCAACATTGACATCATAGTCGATCTAAACATGGGACCACGGATACTATCCCTCATGGATGGTTTCTCTGGTTATAATCAAATTCGCATTGCTCCCGAGGACCAACACAAAATAGCATTTACTTGCCCATGGGGTACATACTGTTGGAATGTCATGCCCTTCGGCCTCAAAAATGCAGGTGCCACATACCAAAGGGCTATGACCACGATCTTCCATGATATGATGCACAATATAATGGAAGACTATGTAGATGACTTATTGGCCAAATCAACAACAAGGAAAGATCATTTGAAGATACTTGACAAAATTTTCAAGAGACTAGAAGAGTACAAGGTTCGGTTAAACCCTAAGAAATGTGTTTTTGAGGTCACGTCAGGTAAGCTATTGGGGTACATAGTTTCCCAAAGAGGCATAGAGGTCGATCCGGCAAAGGTTAAAGCAATCATAGACATGCCTCCCCCTCGAGGGATCAGTGAACTTAGAACCCTGCAAGGCAGAGTACAATCTATTTGCCGCTTCATAGCTCAATTGGCAGATAAGTGCCACCCATTCCAGTATCTGTTACGCAAAGGTGTCCCCTTTGTATGGACAGATAAATGTCAACAAGCCTTCCAGCAAATCAAAGATTACCTGCTATCAACACCAGTCCTCATGTCGCCTATTCATGGAAAGCCATTAATTCTATACATCTCAACCACTAGTTCAGCACTGGGGGCATTACTGGCTCAAAATGATCATGAAGGGAAAGAAAGAGCAATCTACTACATCAGCCGCACACTGATAGGTTATGAGTTGAATTATACATACATTGAACATGCATGCCTCGCAGTTGTCTTTGCACCCCAAAAACTAAGGCATTATATGCTCAACCATCAGACACAACTAGTTACCAAAATTGACCCATTGAAATACCTATTAAGTCGAGCAGCGTTAACAGGCTGATTGGAAAAATGGGTTATGATCCTAAGTGAATATGACATACAATATGTTGAACACAAGGCAATAAAAGGGCAAGTAATAGCAGATCAACTGACAGATGCGCCAATGCAAGACTCTCATCCGTTGGTAACTGATTTTCCTGACGAGTCCATCTTTCATACGAAACCAGCAACACCATGGAAGCTATATTTTGATGGGTCTCACACTGGTCATGGTTCAGGGGCTGGAATCTTATTCATCACACCACAAGGGGATTCAATTCCTAAGTCATTTCGAATCGCTTTCCCTTGCACAAAAAACATTGCCAAATACGAAGCACTAGTTACAGGTCTCAAGTTGGCAATCAAATGGAAAATTCAGACATTGCTTGTATTCGGGGATTCCCAGCTAGTAATCAACCAAGTGAATGGTGACTATGAAACAAAGGATGAGAAGTTGCTTCCTTACAAGAGGATGGTGGATAGTTTCCTAACATACTTCCAATCAGTGTCTTTTGAACCGTCGAGTCTGAATGTGGCCCTTAATGGCTACTATTAGTTCTCTCTCTTGGACGCCAGCTAAAATGTGTCACAATTTGAGTTCCTAGTAGAGCGATTTGTTGATCTTGGCATATGATATCCCAGAGTCGGAAATGGTTTGTGAACTTGTTGGTCCCAACTCTCCCTGGTATCAGGACATTTATGACTATCTAAAGACTCACACCCTTCCATCGAACCTATCCAATAACTAAAGGAAGTCCTTCATTAGAAAATCCGCAAGGTATGCCATTATCAGTGACACCCTATACCGCTGTAGTTTTGACAATACCCTCCTTAGATTTCTTGACACCGATGAAGCATGTATGACCTTACGAGAAGTGCACAATGGTATATGCGGATCTGATTCGAGCGGTCCTACTCTAGCTAAGAAACTAACTAGACTTGGATATTATTGGCCGACAATGGAAAAAGATGCAATAGAATATGTCAGAACCTGTCGCAAGTGTCAGATCCATATTGATTTGGTCCATGCTCCAGCACAAGAACTTCGGCCAATCACTTCTCTGTGGCCCTTCGCTCAATGGGGACTCGACCTCGTGGGTAAGATTCATCCAACTTCCTCCAATGGCCATAAATTCATTATCACCGCCACTGAGTATTTCACAAAGTGGATCGAAGCCATTCCATTGACATACATTACTGGCAAACAAATATCAAATTTTATCCTCAATTACATCATTTGTCGGTATGGCCTCCCACAGTCCATCATCACTGACAATGGACGTCCATTAAAAAACCAAGACGTACGTGAGTTATGTGAGCGATTCCATATCCAAAACCACTTTTCATCCCCAGACTACCCCCAAGGAAACGGCCAAGCTAAGGCGTCGAATAAAAGCATTATCAAGATCCTTAAAAAGACTGTCAATGACGCTGGCCGCGATTGGCACATACAACTTAACCCTGCCCTGTGGGCTTACCGAACTAGCATTCGTACGCCTATAGGAGCTACCCCATTCACTCTAGTTTTTGGTGCGGAAGCCATCTTACCCATTGAGGTCGAAATTCCTTCGCTACGAGTCTCTTTGAAGGGTCTAACTAATGAAGAGGAATACCGACAATCACGCTTGCATGAGCTGGAAATGCTGGACGAAAGAAGATAAAACTCATTGAATCACCTCCAGGCATATCAAAATCGCCTTTTTCGTAGCTACAATAAAAATGTCATGGTCACAAGGTTTGGCATTGGTGACCTGGTTCTCATGCAGAACCCTAAGAATCAAGCAGACAGAGAAAAGCCAGGAAAGTTTGAACCAAACTGGTTGGGTCCATATATCATCATATCTTCTTTTGGTTCTGGAGCATATCAACTGGCGACTCCAAATGGGGAACAATTGACTTAACCCATCAACAGTTTACACCTCCAAAAGTTCTACGCATAGCATCAGAGGACAAAGCTGGAAGGCCCTAAAATACAAAAAAATTGAAAAATGGAAAAAAATCGTCAC
>VDFB02199634.1:0-25444 GCA_007258455.2 Sequoia sempervirens
TGTAAATGATGTAACAGCCCATATAAAATGTCTTCGTTCTTCTTAGGCTTAGGAGTTGCTCGTGCAAATTGTCACTGATCATTGCAGCCCAGTTAATGTAATCCTTTCCTTCCAGCACGAGGTTGATGTAATAGAACATCCAAGGCTCAAAAATAAACGACTGCGGGCAGCCTCCAACTCGACTCAGCATCATGATAAGATCACAGTACTCCTGCTTCAAGTCGTCTGCTATGATTTGTCTTGGAAACTTCGTACGAGAAGGCCTGGGGTTGCTCATCCAGTGAGTATTGATTGTCTTTGTACATCTCTCGAATGCAGAAGCATACATTTGCTCAGCTCGCTCCCTTGATTTGTAAATCATGTTTCTATGCACTAGGATTCCAAAAGCCTCGCCAATAGTTGAAGGAGTGAGGTTGGCGAGCACTTGTCCATCTGGTGACATGATTGACCTGTGATCTTTCTTGTAGCAGTTGGCGCACTCCATCATCAACTCCGAACACTGAATGGCTGGTGGGAAACCAACAACTGCATATAATCCACTTCGAACAATGTTATGTGAAGTGGCCGAAGGTTGATGATGACCAATTCCCAGTATTTTATTCTTGAACGCCTCCAAGTTGAAAGAGCCCAAATTGGTATCAGTCAGCTTGCCCAACTTCGAAGTGAACTTTGACTTTGGCATAAATGTCTTGCTCAATTTCTTTATAACAGCTTGCCTGGATGCACCATTGTTGTCCTTGCCAGTTGTCCTTGCCTCAGCCATCTGCAAAACAACGAACATCCATGAGTAAATTAATTTAGAAAATAAATAAAATATTGTGCAGGGGCTGCCAGTCGACTTCAAGAACTTGAGAAGTTGCAATATCATTTCTCATTCGCAAACCTCAACTTCTTCTTTTACAGATTCGAGCTTCGATACTTAGAAAATTTCTAAGCAAGGTTTCAACTTCAACAATTTAGCTAGCTGCAGCAATTTCACTCTTGTAAATTTGCACTTCTTCAATCTCAGACTTAGATTTTCAAATCGCAGCAACTTCCAAATGACTTGGCGCCTATTTACTTCAGCAACTTCTCCAACTCCAAGTCGTACTTCTCACTTGCACTTGCAGACTTCAGCTTCAGCAATAAACTTTTTAAAATTTGTGTCTCAGCAACTTCAGATTTGAACTTCAGCAACCTTCTTCCTCTTCAAGTCGCAGCTCTTCAATACTTTCAGCCTCAACAACTCACTGCAAATCGTACTTCTTCAACAAACTTCAGCTTCAGCAATAAACTCAGCTTCACCTTCAGAGCAAATTCAAACTTCTTCAACTGGTGAGGAGAAATGAAAAACCTCTCAATTCTTATAGCAAAAATTGAATTCTAGAATGAGCCAAGTATAGCCAGTGCATTAAATCTCCACTACTCCACTGCAAGAATTTGAATTTTCCGTCTCTGGTATTTTCGACACTTGTCTCTCGACATCAGGAATCTCATTCTTCTAGAAGTTCAACTTTGATTGGTATCTTTAAATTCACTTTCGAAATTTTTTAATTTAAATTCATTATTTAATCAATTTCCATTTACCATCCGAAGTTTTGTCTTGCAAATTTTAAATTTTACTTCTCTTCGGCTCTGGAAAATTCATCTGTGAAGAACTTGATCAAAATCATCTAGGCAATTCACTTTAAATTCATCGTCGAAGCATTTTCCATTTGAAAACACATTTTATTCAAATTTGCCTTAGAAAATTTTAAATTTTCCCCTTAGGAAAATTCACAATTCGAGCACCAATTAAATTCTTCATGCTGAAGGCCTTGGCGAAGTGCAAAAGACATGGAAATCCATTTCTCATCGAAGATCATCAGTACCCAGAAGAAATTTTTTTCCAAAACGTGATGAATCCATGGGTACACAACGAACGGGTTCATTTAAATTTTAAAATTTTGAACCGTAGAAAAATATTATTCAATCAATTTTAAATCCGTTCTTCATTTCTGTGAACATCTTGTTGCTCTGACTTTGAGAAATTTTTTAAAATTCATCCTGCATTGTCATCATCTTCTAACTCCGTCACTGGAAAATTCATCCGTGCTCCAAGAAAAAATTTCATCACCTCAGAGTCTAGGCGTATTTTCTAGAGGAAGAAAATATTTTGCCTTAGAAATTTTTTTGAATCACTTTGAAAATTTTGCCTTAGGAAATTTTGTTCAACCTTGCTCATTTGCTAGTGGGAAATTTTTTTATTTTAATTCACTTAGAAAATTCTTGAAGGCACATGTCATGGAGGATATTTAATCCCAACGCCTGGCACATTCTTTATTTCATTCACCACCTTGCATTTTATTTTTTTATCCTCCATAGGCTTAAGAATTCCAACGCCCAACATATTATTTATCACCTCACACACCCTAGGCGCACATCATACTTGAAGAAGAATAATAACTTCACCACGCCTTGCATGTTACCTCACCTTTTACTCACTTCAATCTTGGGCGCATATTAGCATGTGTGGAGGATTAATGTTTACCACGCCCTCTTGTGACCTTTCATCTCCCTCATTTTTTCTTCACATGGCCCCTTTTGGGCGTATTTTGGCATGGGTGAAGGACGAGTTTCATACTTAGAAATTTTTTGGATTTGCTTTGACTTGTTGACCATAACTTGGGCACATTTCTCATGTAGAGGAGGATGAAAACTTTCAACACCTCCAACAAGTGACCCTTGGGCTTCCTCATTTTTGTCTTTACATGCCCTCTTTTGGGCGCATTTGAGCCTAGGAGGAGGATGAAAGTTTTTGACTTGTTGACTAGCTTGAGTGCATTTTGGCATATGTGGTGGATGAAACTTCCAACGCCTAGCATGTGACTCTTCAACTTCTTTGTTTTGTCCTTACATGGCCTCATTTGGGCGCATATTGCCATGGGTGAAGGATGAAGTTTCCAACGCCTTAGAAATTTTTTTTCTCATCAAACTCTCAAGGTGGGCGCATTTTGATGGGTGAGGAGGATGAAACATGTTGACTTCTTTGACCTTCTTGCTGCATGGGCGCATTTTGCCATAGGAGGTGGACGAGTTTTATACTTAGAAATTTTTCTTGAAGTCATGAGACCTTGCTTCTTCATCAAGCAGGGCGCATTTGGCCATGGGTGAAGGATGAACTCCAGACTTAGAAATTTTCTCAGCCACTGCCAGCGTCTTCTTCTTTGGGCGCATTTCAAGGGTGCTGCAGGATGAAACTCATGCCTTAGCCATTTTTCCTGACTTCTGCCAACTTCACAACGTCCTGCTATTTATAGTAAGTCTCTTGATTTTCATATCTCGGAAGCTCGAGTGATTTGAAATTTTGAACAGCGGATCTTCCGCGACTTCATCAACTAATCAACTTAGCACCGCTATTTTAGGGTTGGCTTTTGCTATTTTTAGCCCATTTACGAAGGTGGTTTACTATAAATAGTAGCTTGCTTGTTTTGACCACCTCCACAACTCGTTTGATTTGAAATTGAATGATGCACTCTCACCATGTGACACGCTTTGTCGACATCGGTAGCATCGCTGGCGATTGCTTATTTACCTTTGTTTCCAAATGACTTACCATAAATAGTAGAGATTAACTCAGGTTTGCCCTCAAATTTTATCGTGTGAGATAGCTTGAGAGATCTTGTCAGCGGTGAATGCTCTACCGGTTTTAGAAAATTCTGACTTTTTACCCCTCTTTTATGCCGGTGGAAACCCCTAATTCATCTTGCATGCATATCAAATGGTCTCCGTTCTTGTTTCTGCTGCATCGCGATCAGCTCATGATTCTGAAGTGCTGGGAGGCGGCTGCCGGGATGTACCTGCTAAAATAGTAAGTTCCAAAATGAGTGACCATCTCTGTTTGCATGTCCGTCAGCGTGAAGCTACCGAAAAACCCATAAGGAATATGCAGACATGTAAAGGAAACCCTGACATGCAAATCCTAAAAATAGCCTCGGAAGGCTGAACTTTGAAAGTCATCACCTCACTTTGCATGTTATACTGTTGCGAAGGTCTTTGAAAACCCAGAAGGAATCTCCAGACATGCGTTGAAAAACTCTGCATCTATCCCTTGAAATCTGCCCTGGAAGCTGAACTGCTAAAAATAGAAAGTTGTCTGTTTCAACTCAAATTTTGCACACGAGCAGCTTGATGTGTTCTGAATGCAGTATGACCGTTGGAATTTCAAAAATGTTGAAAGATTGCCTGTAATTGCACACTTACTAAAAATAGTAAGTAGTCAGAATCTGATGAAATTTCAGTGGAAGCCTGCTGGAAACACACTGACCTCAATGTTAGTCTCTGTTTTCAATATATTTACTTTGTTCGACCTCGGATTGACCGAAAGGATGGAAACCCTAATTTTCAGACTTGGCCAAATCTTACGTTTTGAGCTCACAGACGGGAACGTCCCCGAAAAGGTAGACCATAGAAAAGAGACAGAGAGAGAGAGAGAGAAAAACCAAAGCCAAAAAGACCAGAATGGAGCAAAAATTAGGGGTCCCCATTTTGAATGGGGCGATGTGTGAAAAGGTCACAACAAGTCTCTACGAAGAGACACATAAAAATGTTTTCATGGGCCATATGCAAGATGGCGCAAGCCATTGTGAACACAAAAATATGTTCATCCGGGTGTCGAGTCCCGTTGTCGTGAAACCAAGGAAAGTGTTTCCTTGACCCTTTAGGTAACTCATGATTTCCCTCCAAAGCCAAAGGTCCAAAGTTGTTACCCCAAGGTAATGGGGGTGGATGTCTCTGATTATTATTAGCATTGTTGTTATCACCCATTGCTTCTGGCTGGATCACAAGTTCTTCTTGCTTAACTTCAGGTACTTCTTTAACTTCAGGAACTGCGTTGGATGAATCTCCAACTTCTGCAGGGCAAGTTTGTGGAATGAATGGATTTGCAGCAGTGTCTCTCCTCCTTTTAGTATAAACCCTATAAGCCAGGGTTATCTATTGCCTCGCGAGAGGTGGTAATACTGGTCTTCTAGCTGCCAGATCAACTTTTCTTTCTTTTTTGTCTAGAATAGTAGCTGTGTTTCGCCACTGAGCAAGGGTTTCCTTTTTCTCAAACACGAAACTCCTCAGGCTATTGATAATGTTTGTTTGCTCAACTTCAACCCACGTAAGATTTGGCTGAATAGTAGGGGCAATAAGATCTGGTTGTTGAACATGAGTATTAGGATCTCGGATTGTCATTTCCGTGACATAAAGCGTGAGCTTTCTTGAAGTTTGTTGGTGTTTAAATTAGCACCTTTGGAGTGCTGATTGTAAACATTCAGCTATTTCAAATGTTTTGCAACACTTCTTCGTTATTTAAAGAGGAGATGTCCCTCTTTGCTGAAAGCAATGCGTAAGGAAGGGAATGGTAAACTAAGATTCCTGTCTTTTTGTACTTCAGCGGTAGGACACAAGGGTGCACAAACACAATGCGCCGTAGCTAAGATTTTCTCTGGTTTCTGCAGATCTTAACTATAACTATTCTAGCTTTTAATCTATCCAATACCTTCAAGGTAAACAGAGCATGAGGGTAAAGGAGCGGGAATGGATTGGTTGGATCACTTGAATTCGCCGTCTCCTGAGAATATGGCCGAGGCTCTGAACTCTCGTATATATATCGGGATAAGGTTGGTACAAGCAAACACTCTTTACGGTAAATTGGATCTAAGACCTGCCAAGGAGGAGGAACCCCTATCCGAGGTATGGGCTAGGAAACGGTTTACAAGAAACAACAAATTGACGATGTCTTGGCAGACAACCTTGCTAAGGAGGAGGAACCCCTATCTGAAGTATAGATTGAAGGACAATACATTAAAAAACAACAAACGATAACCGTCGATGACAAATATCCAAGGAGGAGGAACCCCTATCCGAGGAGGGAAATGAAACAACAAGCTATTAGATTCAAGACGTGGAAATAACTCAAATAGGTAGATCAAAATGCAAGCGCCTTCTGATATTCTTCTTCAAGCTTCATCAACGAATTACAAAGGTTGGGATAGCAAAGGCACGAAATCATGCACAATTACACTCAACCAACGAACTCTCATCCAAGAGTGAACAATTATCCGCTTTCAAAGCTGTTGGTAACAATGGCGCAGCAATTTTGCATAGCAAGTAAAAGTTTAACAAACAATGAGCCCAAGGCTCTTATTTATAGAACTCAAAGGAGTGGCAACCCCAAAATCTCCTTTAGTTAACAATGAGTTCTTGCCAATCAATTAGCAAGATTTATTCCTAAAAAGGGGGAACAAGCAGTTAACTGGAAAACTACTTCAGTTAACTGAAAGTAAACAAAGAGTCAACTAGAAACTACTTCAGTTGACTGAAAGTAAACCAAAGGTGAACTTTAATGAAAGTATCCCTCCAAAATAGACATCCACACTTAGTGGAGATCTAAGATCCACAAATCATGAAAGTCGATTAGACATCCTTAATCAATGGGATCTGACAATGCATGATTTAAGGGATATGGAGTTAACTTGGAAAGGGACATCAAGTTAACTCCAATTACATTTAATGTCATCTTGAGTTGACTTGGAAAGAAGCATCAAGTCAAACTCAAGTATCATAAATGCCACTTGGAGGGTGTAGGATGTCCTTCTTTGGTGCTTTTACAACTCGTTGACTTCATCAGCCTCTGGGGAGTTAATGCTCTGTAGAATAATGACGTGGCGTCGCAGCATTACCTCACCTGTTGTGAGTTGATTTCCGAAGTCTATACACTGAGATGCTGCCTCTTCGAACCTGGTTGATAAAGCTGCCACCTTAGCCAACTTGCAACCATCTGGATCATCAAGAAAGGTACTGCGGATGACCTCTCTGAACTGATTCTGTACAGTGACCATCTCGACGTATTCACCTCCCTCACGCTGATATTCCATGCAAGGGGATGATATCACCAACATTCTTGCAAAGTTGATAATAGTGGCGACCACCCGTCTGTAGTCAATCAACTCTACTGAATGGGCGTCATAGGATTTCACCTTGTACGCCAACTGTTCCTTCCAAGCAAAGAGATGTTGTTTGTTTTCCTCGGAGTAGACTGATTGATACGCCAATTGCAAGTCTGCAATTATGCTCTCGTCTTCTAGCCTCTTTTCTGCAATTCTTTGTTCTGGTTGCTGGATCTCTGCACGAAGTCCATGTGCTCTATCGCGTAACTGGTATAGATTTTCCTGTAAACATCTTCCCTTGAGAACAAACTCTTCCACTTGATCTCTCAAGTGTTTGCCGTATGTTATCAATTGTTGATAATTTTGTTCTGCGGGGAGATCTAACAATCCTGCCGGTAAGGCTGAGACATTTGGGGTGCCATGCATCAAGCTGGTTATGTATGACCTTAGTTGTTGATTTTCAGCCTTTAAGGTTGCTTTTTCTTTTCCATATTTTGGCCATTCTTTGTTGTGCACTCACCGAAGCTATTCTGAGAAGATCTGCCTCCACTTGTCGTGTAGTCTTCCCGAGGTTAAGTTTAGACAATGTATAGTCTTCCACTTGTACCTCGTGTATGCTTTTCTCTACTGGTGGGGCAGCAGTCTCTATGATAATTTCACATTCTGCATTCCTTTCTATGTGAACTTTCTTCTTCAACCTCTTTGCCGGCATCTCTTGTGGGACGTGGTCGAATTCGGTGAAGTCAAGTTCATAGGAGGGTTTTTCTCTTTTTCTTCCTAGGAAGCCTTCAAACAAAATGGAATCTCGGTGATCTTCACTAGGAGGAATATGAGGCCCTTGAATGCCTGATGTGTGAGACTGTGCTGGAGCAATGTCTCTCGGTGGCGAATCGAAGTCAATGAGGACTTGTGACTGCTGTGATGGTGTTGATATTGGCGGCTTTGTTTCCATAATAGGGACCGTTTCTGCTGCTGCTTCCTCTGCTGCTGGTTTTGCTATTGGCTCTTCAACAACTATTGCTGCTGGTTCTGCTACTGGCTCTTCAGCAACTATTGCTGCTGGCTCCTTAGCAACAACTTCTTCTGGTTCAGGAGTAGCAGTCTCTATTCCTTGCTCTGGGGCAGCAATACCCATGATTATCTCAGGACTATGTGTGGCTTTCTCCACAGGTGTCCTCTGTGTTCTGGGATTTGTAGGCTTTGACATCCTCATCCCTTGGGGAGGATTGCACCATTGCTTCTGCCTAGGCTTTCTTCTTGAAGTGGAAGGTGATGTAGACTGAACTTGGGGCGGCTTTGTTCTATGAGGTATCACCTTCCTTGATTTCTTGCTGTCGAGATAGAGTTGGCTATTTCTAACCACTCTACTCGTTGTTTCCTCTATAGACGTGTTTTCCTTGGCATACCAATCCACTCTTGGGAGTGGTTGGGAGTAAACTAAATCTGCGAAGAATGAGGGGAGAATGATTTTCCCTTCATCGTCGAATAGGCCCTCGATGTCTGCTGACATAAAATCAACAATTTGTGGGAGTCTGAACCTGCTGTAGTTCCTTTTTCGCACTTCATACTCATCTTGACAATTTACCCAATAATCTTCCATAAAAGACTTATGTGACGAGTGTTGCTCGAAATGCGCTGCATAGAGCCCTCTGGGATCATAGGACCTTCTCTCAGTGAGGTACTTGAGATTAAGCCTCACCGTTTGTTGACTCATCATCTTAGCATCTGCCGCAAATCTGCATCTATAGAGTCCTGTTGATGTGTTTTTTATGACCGCACCAACGCAGAATAAAGTTGCCAACGGCTTCCCTATTCTCTCTTGATCAAAGTATTCCGCACGCTAAGATTGCCAGAAAGTTCGTGCGTTCAACTCCAAGGTTCCTTAAGTGCGAATAGGCTCAGTTTGGCTCGATGTGATTTGCTGGTATTTCAAGGGGACTTACAGAATTGTTCGGCAGTGGAGAAAGGGATTCAAATGTTCGAAAGATTTATCTATGAAGTGCGGGTTTCCTATTCTAACTAGCAAGTACTGAATTGAAAAGGGTGTAGGGCCTAAGAAGTTTATGTTCTATTCTAAATGCAGGATATGTGGAGCTTCACTTCAATAGACTTCAACCGGATTTCACCTAGCCTCCGTCGGACAGCCTCAGCAAAATCGGTGCAATCTTCAAGGGAAATAGCAAAAGATGTTCAAATTATGACTTAACATGCATACACCCATCACGACGACGCATATAAGCATCACAACCGAAGTTAAACACAAGATAATGTCCATTGACCACGCATAAAGGCGAGACTTATCATCAACAAGCCGCTAGTGGTATGGAATAAAGCGAAGCCATCTCAATAAAACACCACACACAGAAGTAAGCTATTTGCATGAACTAAAGCTACTTGGATACGAAAGGAAGAAGAAACTTGCTAGCATTTCATGACAAGGCGAATTCCATCATCAATGAAAAGATCTATTATCATAAAATGTGTTACACAACAATCTCTTCAAAAGTTTTCAAAGGGAAAACTTTCTCTCTTCTCCAAATTATGCAAAATGCTCTACAATACTAAGCTACTTCTAAGTTGTCCCTCTACTCTATGTCTATTCTATTCTTCTCTACTGTCTACTATCTACCCCATTACAAATGAGGGGGACTCCCCCTTTATATAGCTAGCCAAGTCCCAAAAGACGGCTAGGGTTACAATCAATAGAGTGGCCAGAATCGTGCCACCTCAGCCCTAAATAATATTGCCCTAAAAACCGCCACCGAGGAGAGTGGGGTAATAAATGCGCCATAATGTCCACCATCATCCTTCTAGAAGATTCCATTTGTAGACGCGTTCACACTGTTTTCGATCTTCTTTCTTGGCGTTGTTCTTTGATTTCTTCCACTTGAGGGTCTTCATCCTTGTCACTTGAGTTAACACTTAGCCAATTTCTTGCAAATTTTCCTCCTTCGAGATTGAAACTCATCTTCATCGTGCTTCCACTTCAAGTCATCGTGCTCTGGCCTCAACATTCCTCCTACAAAACAAGCAAGGAGAGGGGTATTAGAACACTTCATGATATAAACTTAACTCACTCACCTGATCCTCACGCTCCAACTTTCAAGCGTTCATCGCCAACTTTGCGTTCAAACTCATGCCTTAGACAAACTTCATCTTTGAGAAATTCATTTCACCTGCTGGAGCTCTGGCAACTTTGATTTTGTTCATCTCTGGCTCAAGAAAACTATCTTCACGAAGGATTGAAGCAAATTCACCTAGGCAGTTTCTTTCAAATTCATCGTCTGGAGGATTTCACCTTGAAAATACATTTTCTTCACACTTGCCTTAGAAAATTTTCAAATTTCCCTTAGGAAATTCATCAACCTGGGGCCAATCACAAATATCCATCCTGAAGGCCGTAGCAAAGCATGGAAGGCTTTAAAATCAACTCCTCATCAACAATCTTCGATACCCAGAAGAAAATTTTCTCCAGAATGCGTCGAATTCATGGGTACCCAACGAACGGGTTCATTTGATTTTTTTTTTAAATTTTGAACCTTAGAAAATATTCTCCTGTGAAATTTATTCTCATTCTTCGATCCCCTCTGAGAATTTCTTGTTGCTCTGACTTGGAAAATTTTATTCCTGCACTGCCAACATCTTTTGACTTCATCACTGGCAAAATTCACTCTGACCTCGGGAAAATTCACCATCTCACTAGACTTAGGCATATTTTCTAGAGGAAGGGAATACTCCATGCCTTAGAAATTTTTTAAATCATCTTGAAAAACTTTGAAAATTTTGCCCTGGAAAATTTTACTAGTTTGCCAATGGGAAAATCATCAACTCCGTCGAGAAATTTTTTTATATTCACGCCTGGCACATTTTATTTCCCTAGCCATCTTGGATTTTATTTCACACTTGAAAAAAATCACGCCTTAGCACTCACGAGCCTAGCATCACACTTGAAGGTGAATATTTTAAAAGTCTAACGCCTTATCATCCCTCAACACTTTTAGGCGCATATGGCATATACAAGAGGATACGCCTAGCAATTTTATTTTCCATCACTCACCACCTTTATACTTGAAGAGGAAAATCACGCCTTAGAAAATTTTCACACTTATGCCTTAGAAATTTTTTTTTTAACATTTTATCACTCTAGGCGCACAACACTTGACATCTTATTCTCAATGCCTTGGAATATATTTTAAAATCACCTTATAACTCCCTTCAAACATTGGCGCATACTTCACTTAGCACTTTATTTTCAACGCCATGAAATATATTCCACGCCTTATATCAACCTTCCTAGGCACACATCACACTTTATTCTTAACCCCTTCAAATATTTTCCACGCCTTAGGAAATTCCAACGCCTTATAACTCCCTTCACACGCCTAGCAAAGTTTTCACCAAGGCCCACCACCTTGGGCGCATTCTTAGTGTAGAGGAGGATAACGTCCACCTTTTACCACTTTTCACCACGTTTTGGGAAGATTTTTACCTTATTTACCACTTGTATTTACCATTTACAATCCAAACATGGGCCCATTTCCTTATAGGAGGAGGACGAACTTGCAAATGCCTTCATGTGACTTTTCAACTTCCGTTTTTTTGTCTTGACATGCATGATTTGGGCGCATTTTGCCTATGGAGGAGGACGGAAAACTTTGACTTTGTTGACTCTTTGCAAGTTGGGCGCATTTCCTCTTGTGTGAAGGATAAACATCAACCTTGGGCGCATTTTCATGTGTGAGGCGGATTTTCATGTTTGACTTTGCTTTGACCACCTTGAATTCTGGGCGCATTTCCATGCTTGTGAAGGATGGGCGCATTTTGATGTGTGAGGCGGATTTTCATGCCTTAGAAACTTTTAAAGCTTTTTCCCTCTTTCTCCTTGGGCGCATTTGGACCCCTGAGCAGGACGAAAACCTTTGACTCTCTTTGACTTTCCTGCCTTGGGCGCATTTTGCCCTGGGTGGTGGATAAACTCACACTTAGAAAATTTTTCTACGCCTCTAGCTGAGATGGGCGCATTTCCCTATGCCTGCTGGACGAGACTCCAGACTTAGACAAAATTTTATCATCCTCGCCAGCTTACGTGCCCTGCTATTTATAGTAAATTCTCTGAATTTGCGCCTCTGAAGCTTGGAATGGCCTGAAATTTTAAACATAGCTTCTTCATGACCTTATCAACCTGTCGGCATTGCCACCCTTAGTCGCCCTGCTATTTTTAGCCTGTTTCTGAAGGTGGCTTACTATAAATAGTAAGCTCTTGTTTCTGATAGCTCCCAAGCTCCGATCGAGTTGAAATTTGGATAGAGGCACTCCTCACCGCGTGACCTGGTGGTACACGATGCATGCAGGTGATTTACTATTTTATACGTTCCAAATTGACTTATAAATAGTAAGTGCTCCGTTGTTCGAAATTTCACCTGCAGATAGCTTGAAGGATCTTGTCAGCGATGGTTTGCATCATTTTGAAGATTTTGACTTTTGATGCCTATTTTTTAGGCTCGGTGAAACCCTAACTTGCATTGTAATAAGTATCAAAAGATCTCCTTTGCTCTCCGTTTATGCGCCTGCGATCCTCTCGTGATCCAAGCTGGCTGAAGCGTGCCGGGACAGACGCTAAAAATAGCAAGTTCCTTACTGAGTGAGAATCCTCATTTGCATGTCACACCATCGCGAAGCTCTCGAAAAACCCATAAGGAATCATTCGACATGCAAAAGAAACCTTGACATGCAAACCCTAAAAATAGCCTCGGAAGGCTGAATCCTGAAAGTGGTCATCTCGTTTTGCATGTTATACCATCGCGAAGGTCTCGAAAAACCCAGAAGGAATATCCAAACATACAAAGAAAATCTCTGCATCTGGACCCTGAAATTCGTGCCGGAAGCCGGACTGCTAAAAATAGTAAGTTGTCCGTTTTTGCTCAAATTTAACCTGTGAGTAGCTTGATACGCTCTGAATGCCGTGTGACTGTCGGAATCTCAAAATAGCTGACAAATTGCATGCAATTTCACACTTACTAAAAATAGTAAGTACCTCAGAATCTGATGAAAACTTGCTGAGAGCCTGCTGGGAGCACACTGACAACAACGTTAAGCTCAATTTTCAATTTATTCACCCGTTCGACCTCGGACTGACCAGGAAAAAGGAAACCCTAATTTTCAGACTTGGCCAAAATCACGTTTAAGTTCAAAGACGGGAACGTCCCCGGAAAGACAGACAGCAGAAAAGAGAGACAACAACAAAACGACCGAAAAGCAAAGCCAAAATTAGGGGGTCCCCATTTGCAATGGGGCGATGTGTGAAAAACGTCACAACAAGTCCCATTCCAACGAGAAAGTTAACAGCTGTCTTCTTCAAGCGCAAGTAGACGTGAACTTCGGACAACTGTCTCAGGAATTCCATGAAGACTACCCTATTTGAGGGGTATCTTAGTAGCGTGGCGGGGTGACCAATGTAGCCATACACGTGTATGTAGGAGAACGTAGGGAATTGGATGAACCAATCCGCCCAATCCGCCATTGCCTCTCCGGCTGCCTGTGAAATACGCACGTGCATCTCATGGTCTAGCTCATGTACGGTGTGCATAATGAAGTGATCACTCGTTCTTTTGAAGTGTCACTCCACTTGAGTAAACTCAAGACGTGTAAAATGCTCATGAACCTTCTGCACACCTAAGGTTCCCACATTGTTCAATATCCTGAAATCACCTTGGAAGGCAATCAGGTATACTAGGTAAGAGCAGATGTGGAACCTATGAGCTTCCAAATACAGTGATTTGTCGGTGGAGTGTGTCACTAATCAAAGTGGCCCAGTCATAATATTCCCTTTTGCGAATGATTTTCACAATGACATAATACATCCATGATTGGAATTGGTGGCCATCCTCTTCTCCAGTGATTCTATTGAGTAGAGTGATTAACACTGCGTACTCATCTTTACATTCTCCTCGTCCCACCGACTTAGGCAAGCTAGCCTTTGTCACTTTTAGCCATTTTTCAGCTATTATCTTTTGACATTTGTCCTTGGTTGTCTCAAATGCCTTCTCGCATTCTGTCACTGATATGACTTTGCTGTTAGGATATGATGGAATATCAAAGCACTTTTCAATATCCTGAGGCTTTAGACTGCAAACAATCCTCCCATCTGCTGCTCTGATTTCTCTAGTGGTAGGATTGTAATGCTTGACACAAGCGATTACAAGCTCCACACTTTGTAACGTGATGGGAATGGATGCGGCCTGTAGCAACCCAGATTCTTCAATATTCTGCAATGTGATCTGATTCATGCCCTCCAGCTGCTCCAGATCAACCACTGGATTTACCTGATGTAAATTTGTGTCAATTGTTTTCAAGTAATCATGGAATAGGGCCGTCTTGGTCCCATATTGTACCTGGGAGTACTGCATCTTGAAAAACTTAAAGATTGACTGTAAACTTGACCTTGTTCTGATAACTTTCGGAAACCCCTGAAAATAGCGCCCTGTCGAGAAGTATATTTCCGGAAAAAATGTGGCACATGGGTTTTGTTCGTGCTTCAATGATGAACAAGCCCAGTTCCTCAGAATTTTGATTCTGAAACTTTTTCGGAAAAACCCCCAAAAATAGGGGCAGCAAGTTTGCTGATTCTGGAAAATTTGACGAGATGGGTTTCTTTGGAAAATTATGCTAAATCTACCCAGTTGATCTGATCTAATGTAGCCTGTTGCCTTTTTGAAATATGCAAGAAAACCTAAGACAAGAAGAGAGGAAGTAGACAGAAGATGGATTGGAAGTTTTTTATCTGACTCCCTGAGAAAATATGTCTCTGAATCCAATCCTCAAATTAGCAATCTTCTTCTGCTTCAGATCTGCAAGAAATATTGAAGAACGGATGAAAACCTTGTCCAGATCTGTAAATGGCGTCCTTCAAAGCTTATGGCTGTTCTTGATCCTTAACCTGCAATGAAATAATGAAGTAGGACGCCTATACCTTGATTATATAGACTCAAGCCTTAGATCCACAAGTTTGGGGACCTAACTCATGATCAAAAGTGGTTTTGGCTTGATCTAAAGTTCAAAAAGGTGATTTCCACTGATCGTGGAGTGTTTTAGCCAAGTTTATCTCAAAATATCTTGACTTTAGTCAACAACTTGACGTTTGACTTCTTCTAGGCGTCCCTTTTGAGTTTTGCAAGTTTTTTTATTATTTTCTCTCTTGAATGACCTCAGTTTGATCCTGAATCTAGCCTGATCTGTCGATCCTGAGCTGTTGCTGGTACATTTGTTGTTGAGCTAGATCCATCCTGAAGAGAAGTGTCTGGGAGACATGATGGTAAAACACTGAGTTCAGAGCTTCAAAAGAAAGGGCGCCTTTTCCAAGAAAGGGTGCTTTTGCTTGTGCCTTAGTGAGTTTTCAATCTTCGTTCTTTAGCCTTTTGAAATGACCTCTCGTGCTTTGATCTGGATTTGATCGTTGATTGGAGAAACAGATGACCTCGCTTGATAACTCGTCAGGTAGCCAGCTCCGTTTTGCTAAAGATGACGGGAGTTGGAAAACTCATAAGTCATTTTAGGGTTCCTTTATTCAAGGGGGCCCCTCATTGAAAAGGGCGCTTTTGTCCTTCAGCATGATTATCTTCATCTGAAAAGTTGCCTGGTTTGCTCTTGATTATTTGTTGATTGCTTTGTCAGATGCTTGTGCTTTCAGTTGCGTTGCTGAGATCTACCTAGGCTGAGAAGATTGTCCTGGGAAGCCTTTGGTCATTTGTCAGCATCTAGAGGTCAAAAAAGAAGGGCGCCTTTCTTTGGAAAAGGCTTTTTTTTCTTTGATCTTCACCTTCGACAGCTGTTTCTTGACATTTCGTCAACTGCCTCTTTTTTGCTTCATCGGCAACTGCTTATGATCAACTCATCAGATGATCTAGCTGTTTGTTTCGTTGTCGAGCCAGCAAGCAAATGCCGAGGATGACTGCCTTGGATGATCCAACAAAGTGCATTTGACCTTTAAAGATCATGGGCGCCCCTGCTTGAAAAAGACTCTTTTCAACATTGTGAACTTGTCTCTCCTTCGTAACGTTTCCAGAATTAGTCAAATTTTGACTTTTTTGGGTTTCAGGAATCTCCTTCATCAAACAATATCTTTTTAGATCTTTTTCACCATGGTTGCATCGTTGAAGCTTTTGAAGCTTAACTTTCAGCACCTGGTACTAGCCAATCTGCCATTAATGGCTGCGGAGCTCCTAACTTTGTTCTTGAAAAATAGAAATAGACCCACCAGAGTAAAACGTGTCTTTTGATGATTCTGACTTGACCAATGTGATCATGAAGCCTTTTAATCCTATCAAAATCATTTTCAATCATTTCTGGGAAGGTCCTATTTTCGGGGATTTCCCTGAAAATAGGGGCGTAAAACCCTGATTTTCAAATTTTTAGAATTTTGTACATGTGTTCCTTGACAAAAACCCACAAAGATCCTATGTTTGGTTTGACCTAAAACAAACTTTTAATGGCATTTTAACAAGATTTAGCTCAATTTATACAGAATGCCAAAAAATTTATTTTGGGTACAACAAAGTTTTATACCTCGTGCTCCATGGTGTGTTGGTGTTTTTTCCAGTACATCTAAGGGATCTCTAAAGAGTAGCCAACTCCTATATTCAAGACCCTTAAAGTGAATGGCCAACGCAACATCAGTATTTGGAGGATTAGCCTATCATTTAACTTGTAGGCTAATGCAAATGGTTAGAGGGTTCAGTTTGGGAGTTGTGGAGCTCTTTAGGTGGCAGTTGTTAGTATGCACTTCTCTAGATCCTTCTTATGTTTTGAGGCATTGATATTCAAAGGGCTTTGGTTCAATTCTTAGGGACTTACTATTTATAGTAAGTTAGTGGATGTTAGAGAGGGACCCTTACTAATTTTAGTAAGGTAGTTAGATGCACAGTGGATATGATAGTTAACTCCCAGGTTCAAATGGAATTGAGGAATAAGGATTATTTGTGGAGTTATGTTATTTAATTATTAATAAAGTGATTACTTTATTAATAATTGATTATAAAGTGATTACTTTATTAATAATTGATTATAAAGTGCAATTATAAGGGGTTTTAAATTCACTTTATGTCTGATGGGGCCATGACCGTCAAAAGGTCACTTAAATTACTTTAAATATTATTATTTAATGAGCGCCCATCTATCGAAGCATTTATTAAAGTGAAAGACAAATATTAAATATCATTTTAAATGATTTAAAAGAGACTTCTAGAAGGGATTAACCTAATTGGAGAAGTATATATATGCCATCGAAAAGTAAATGAAGGGATCATTGGATCATTTTACATATTGGATTAATGCTTTTGGAGAGCTTGGCTCTTGAGGATGGAAAGCTAGGGTTTTCAGAATTCTGGATCATTGGTGTTGATGTGTTTTTCGTGACCACATCCACACAGAATAAAGTTGCGAACGGCTACCCTATTCTCTCTTGATCAAAGTATCCAGCACACTAAGATTGCGAGAGAGTTCGTGCGTTCAACTCCAAGGTTCCTTCTAGGCGGTGGATAGTCTCAGTTGGCTCGATGTGATTCGTTGGTATTTCAAGGGGACTTATGCAATTGTTCAACGGCGGACAACAAATAGTAGATTAAAGGGTTTCACGTGGTTCGAATGATTTGGCAGGTAAGTGCAAGTTTCCTAACACTAACTAGAAATGAACTGAATTTAAATGAGTGCAGGGATAAGAGATGCTATAATTCTACTCTAAAGTGTGGGACATGGCGATCAATTCTGACAAACTTCAACCAACTTTTGCTTTGCCTCGCCTCAGACAGCTTCCACAAAACTGGTGCAATCTTCAGAGGAGTAACCAGAGATATTCAAATGACGATTCAACATGCAGATACTATCACAACAACGCATACCAGCATTGAAACCGAAATTGAAGTTAAGTCTACAATGTTCCAGTCGACCACACAAGGCAAACCCACCATCAGTGAGCCCGCTAGTGGTATGGATAAGCGAAGCTTGCTCAAATTAAGCACCACATTCCACAATTACTAACTACTTGCATGAAATGAAATCTACTTTACTTTAAACTACTTTAAGATTCTACATGAATTCGAAGGACAAAGAAGCCTCGCTAATTACGAACAACAAAAGAAGAGATCACCATCAATGAAAACTCTTTTATTATGAAAGTGTTCACAACAACTTCTTACAAAGTATTCAAATGGAAGACTTTCCTTCCTTGTCAATCTAAGCTACCAATCTATACTATGCTATCTCTAAGCTACCTCTCTACTATTCTATCTTGTCCAATCTAATTTCTAATCTAATGAGGTATGTTGGCGTTTAAATTCGCACCTTTGGTATGCGTATTTGAAACGGACAGCTATGCACAGATAAACTGCTCTTCAAATTAGGAGGGGAAGCTCCCTCTTGCTGATGGTGTTTGAAAGAAAGTAAACTAGAACTAAGTTGCCTATCTTTTTGATTAGCTTAGAGCACAAGGTTTATTAAACACAAACGCCGCAGCTGAGATTTTCTGATATAAGAAGTTCAACTATGACTAACTTAAACTAAAGACGTTCCTAACCTCTCAAGTAATAGCAGAGCAAGAGAAGTTAGAAATTAACAAGGTAGATCTTCTGACAAAATACTTCAATAAACTCTATTCCAACAAACATCTACACACTTCAATGTAAGCTGAAATTTAGATCATAAAAGTAGAACATAAATAACGGAAATCTGAGATTTTGGACCAAGGCAAAGGAGGCTCATGATTTTATTACTCAAATCTCTGGGACAAAGCTCACTTCTGACATGCCTTGAACAAGAAATTGCAGCTAAAGAGGCTTGCAAACTTATTCTTAACACAATAGAAACAACAATCACACTAACTCCTTGTTGGCTAAAGAGGCTCAACAATTTGCTTATCACAACACAATTGAACAATACTTGAGCAACAAATAGAAGGCACAATAGGCTCAGCGTTTTGTTCTCACTAGCACGGTTAAAGAAACTAAATAAGCAAAGGCTCTTATTTATAGAGAAGCAGAGGAGTAGGGAACCCTAAAATCTC
The DNA here is from genome assembly GCA_007258455.2 of Sequoia sempervirens. Lineage (NCBI taxonomy): Eukaryota > Viridiplantae > Streptophyta > Pinopsida > Cupressales > Cupressaceae > Sequoia > Sequoia sempervirens. The sequence continues at coordinate 18,949 of VDFB02199634.1, forward strand.
CTTGCTTTCACAATCTAGGGCTTGCTCAGCAAGCAAGCTTTATTACTAAATCTAGAAAGAAGATAACATCTAAGACCCTAGAAAGCAGAAAAAAGCGGGAAACGCCAACTATTACATCTTATCTTCTTTCTTTCTCAAAGAATGGATAAGGATCATTCCAAGAATAGAAAGAAAGCGGGAAAGAAAGCTTCTAGAAGAAAGCTGCTTTAAAGCTTGATCACATCCGCTAGGAAGTTAGAGATTGTGTCCCGGTTCGGTGCATCTATGTCATCAACAACAAAGCACCGCTTTTCAAGAATATCTTCAGCATCTGCAATAGATCTCAGGAAATCTTCGACCTCATTGGCCGCTTTCACAAACTTTGCTGACATCATCGAAATATGGCCTATCCTTCCGCCAACTGGACTGCAACTGTGAACAACACTCTGAAACTGATCTTGCACTTCCTCAAGCCTGACGTAGGAACCATCTTCAAGACTGTACTGAGAAGGAATTTCTGTGACGAATTCGCTGATGAAAAGAAGAGCTTCAACCACCCTTTGTCTATAGGCGATGAATTCTTTAGATATCCTCTCATAGGTTTTAACTTTGAAAACGTGACGCTCTCTCCAGGCAAGGATTTGTCTCTTGTGTTCTCTTGAAACTGCAGAACCATAAGCCGTGTCTAAATCAGCAATGATGATCTCATGCCTAGGTTTTACTTCAGCGAGTGTTTGTTCAAACCCTTGGATACCTTGACGTAGCTCATGGGTGTTTTCTCTTAACTGGAACATCCGTGCCAAAATCTCCTTTCCTCTGACAATGAAGCTCTCGATCCACTCCTGAGTCTCTTTCCCACATATGACCAGCTGTCTTAACTGCTGATGATCAGCTGGTGTCTCCAAGACCTGGGGCAGCAACTGGGTTGCTTGTGAAGAGCCATGGACAAGGTTAGAAATGAAAAGCCTGAGCTACTGATTTTCAGCCTTGAGGGCTGCCTTGTCTTCTCCATCTTTAAGCACTCTTTCTTGAAGGTTTTCGGATACAACTTTGAAGAGACTCAAATCTGCATGCCTGGTATTTCTACCGAGATTAGCCTTGACCATGGCGAAATCATCCATATTCACCTCATCCACTGTTCTTATCTTACGTAGGCCTGCGTCTCCATGACTATCTCGTTATCGGATTCCTATCAAAGTGAACTTGCTTCTTTGCCTTCTTCTTAGGAGGTTCCTGATAGATGTTATCGAGATCGTCAACACTCACTTGATATGAAGGCCTTCTCCTAACCCTTCCTAAGGAGTTCTCAAGCCAAGACACGGTAGTATCTTTACTAACTTCCTCAGGAGGTGCTGCGGCAATCTCTTCATCATCTTCGATATCAAGATCAATGTGAACTGGTGAAGAACTTGTCAAAGGTACAAAAACATGTGTTGAAGGTGGCTCCTCTGCTTCATTCTGAGGTACAGGATCGTCAAGAGGAGTTTCTGAATCAACTGTAGGCTGCTCCTGTATGACTATGCCTGAGAAATCCAACCTTCTTTTTACATTTTTATTTGATCTACTACCTTTGACGCCATCTTGAGACTGACTTTTGCCCTTCCCTTTTGACTGCGCTCTGGAAGAAGAGGGAATTGTCCTTGGCGGCTCTGCTACTGGAATGGAGTTCTTCCTTTTAAGGATTAGGAAAACCTTACTATGCTCAAGGACTTTTCTTGTTCTGTCTTCAACTGAAAGAGATTCCTTGTTAGCCCAATTAACTTGTGGAGGAGGCTGATCCTCGATTCGCTTTTGAGCATACATCGGGAGAAGCACGTCCTCGTCATCATCTGATAACCCTTCTATGTCTTCATTTAAGCAATCCTTCATCTGATGGAGAGTGAGCCTGCTATAACTACGTCTCCGCACCTCGAACTCATCTGCACAGTTAGCCCAAAAATCTTCAAGTGCGGCTATATGATCATAGTTCTTCTCCAATCGGCCAGTGTAAACACCATGAGGGTCAAATGATCGTCTCTCGCCGTAAGATTTGGGGCCGAATTTATCTAACTCTTCTCCTATTGTCTTGGCATCTGCTGCAGTCTTGCATGTATAAATTCCCAACCCTAATGGAAAGTGGAGGGATGGTTTCCTTCTGTTCCTCAAGACTGTGTGGACACCGTGAGCCTGCCTCAAGAACTCCATGAAGATGACCTCATCTGACGGATACCTTGGCAACATGAGCGGGGCACCTGAATAACCATAGGCCCTGAGATAGGTAAAGGTAGGAAACTGTATAAACCAATCCGCCCATTCCGCCATTGCTGCCCTGGCAACTGAAGAGATGCGGACGTGCAATTCGTTGTCTAGGTTCTGCACTATGTACATCAAGAAGGCCTCGTTCACCCTTTTGTAGTGGTGCAACGACTTTGTGAACTCCAACTAAGGATAGTAGTTATATATGTGTTGTACGCTCAATGATCCTTCGGCGTTTAACCCTCTGAATTGACCTTGATAGGCCACCGGATAGACTAGGTATGATACCATGTGGAATACATGAAATTGGAAGTATTCTGTTATCTGCTGATGTAGGCAGTCACTAATCAAACTAGGCCAATCATAGAATTCGGTTTTCTTCATGATGTGGGGAATGGCGTAAAACATCCAAGGTTGGAACTTGGTGGCATCTTCTGAGCCAGTGACCTTGTTGAGCAAAGTGATGATGATGGCAATCTCGTCCTTGAACTCTCCTCGCCCAACATTCTTGGGCAATGTCTTATGTTTTTCTTTCATCCATCTCTGTGCAATCTTCTTACTATATTTGTCTTTATGCATATTCCATATCCTTTCGCATTCACCCTTTGAGAGAGTTACGCTTTTAGGCCATGGGGGAATGGAAAAACACTTTTCGATCATATCAAGCTTTAGACTGCAAATCAATCTACCGTCTGCTGACTGGATCTCCCTAGTAGCCGGGTTGTAATGCTTAATGCAAGCGATTACGAACTCAAGGCTCTGAACTTATATAGGAATTGACGCTGCTGCGAGGAGTCCAAAATGTCCCAGGTTCTTGATTGAAGTGTTGCCTGCTCTTTCCAAGGCGTGTAGATCGAACACCAGCTTGATATGATGCAAGTCTGTCTCAGCTGTTTTGATGTAATTGTGAAAGAGAGCTAATTTAGTCTTGAAAACATTGGGAGTGTACTCCATTTCGGAAAACTCGAAGAATGACTGTAAACTCGCCCTAGTTCTGACAAGTTTTGAGCAATTTCTATTTTTAGAATGCTGATTTTTGTGCTCCAACGGACAAATTTTTGAGAAATTTTTCTGAGATATGGGTTTTGTTCAGAATTCCGATGCAAGACAACCCAGATCGTCCATTTTTGAAAATTTTGAATTTTGCCTGAAAAAGCAGCAAACCCTAATTTCTTCAATTTTTCCCGAAAAAAGCTGGCATCTGGGTTTTGTTTAGAATATGAATAGAAATGGACCCAGTTGATTGGATTTGCAAAACCCTAACGTTTGATAAAAAAAGCAGCCAACCCTAGATTTTGAACTTTCTTAAAAAAAAAAGCTGCGATATGGGTTTTCTTCAGAAGATTGATTGGAAAGGACCCAGATGGTTGAAATTTGAATGCACTGAGGTTTTCACTGACATGCAAAATAAAAGCACTTGCTACAACTTGATGAAATTCTTGAAAAGTTCTTCAGAAGATTGAGGCAAAAAGACCCAGATGACAGAAAAATGGAAAGCCTTGGCCTTCTGCTTGAAAAATTTGATCTTCTGGAACAAAAAGCTTGAAAAAGCAAGGGTTTATGCTTGCTGATCTGAAAAATCTGATGCAAAACCAGCAAAGATGGATTCTTGAATCACAAAAATTCTTCAAACTTGCTGCTCCAACTTTCTCCTCTGGATGCTACCTGCAAAAATAATGAAAAATACATGAAAGAATGATGTTAAATAGACTTTAGGGCTTTGGATTAGGTTTTGCTTTCTTTGCTTTTATTTCCAAAACCCTAAAACTCAGCTTCCTTGAAGTTGGATGCCACCTTCCTCTTGCAATTTTGAAACTTTTTGAAAATCTCAAAAATTTCGCTAAGGCATGAACATTTAGGCGCCCTTCTTCACCTGGGACGCCCACTTCTACCAGTGTTAGAATTTTTTTTGATATTTTCAACTTTCCTTTATTTTGACATGCTACTTCGCCTCCGATTTCCCGTTGGCAGATTGTCCAACAGGCGAGCTGAAGGTTTCACGGCGGAGCTTGACTGATTCTGAGAAAGAAGTTCGTGAGGCATCTCTGGCGAAAGACTTTATTTTGACCTCCGAAATCATAGGTGCCTTTTCCTTCTAGGGGCGCCCATTTCACCCAGAGAGCCATTTTTATGATCTTCAAATTTCTTCATTAAATCCTCTTCTACAGACGATCTCGTCGGATCTTGAGCTCCGGGCGTCGGATTGGCTGAAGACTATGCTCATCGCAAAGCTGACGAAATATGAAGAGGGGTCTTCTGGAACGATCTTCGCCAAAAAGTGGGTTTAAGACCTCCAAAAGTTTGGGTGCCCATCTTGACTGGGGGCGCCCCTGTTCACCAGAGTTAGATTTTTTTTGATTTTTCTGTGTTTGCTTCTGAATCTTCATTCTCAGCCTTCGTCGGACCCTTTGTTTGGCTTTTCGTATCTGGCGATTGCGTACTCCGATTGACGTGCTGAGTATCTCGTTGGAAAGCTGGACCAATCGTGAAGAGATCATATTAGAGCATCTCTGATGAATTCATCTGTTTAGCTTCTTAAAAACTTGGGCGCCCTTCTTCACCAGGGGTGCTCAAACTCACCAGACTTAGCCATTTTCTTGACTTTCTTTAGAGTTTGAAACTTGCATTCTGTACGTTCCTCATTGATCTGAATCTACTGGAGTTTGGACAATCGGATGATTTGACGGAGACAGGCACGTCGAAGCTGGCTGAGCACTGAAAAGAACAAGCACATCTTTGAACCCTAAAAGCTGAATTAGCCCCTTCAAAAAGCTGGGCGCCCTTCTTCAACAGGGGCACCCAGAATGTCAACACTTAGTCAATTTTTGATATTTTTTGAATTCTTCACTCCGTTTTCCTGTTTGAATCCCTCTGTTCGTCGTCGAATCCCGGATGACTGAATGATCTGTTGACTGCGCCGTTGGATTCACTGTGAAGCTGACGAAGAATGAGAAAGTTTGACTGGAGGCTTGAAACCCTAATTTTGTCATATGATGCCCTAAAAAGGTGTGCACCTTTCTTCAACAGGGGCGCCCACTTTTATCAGTGTTAGAAAATTTTCTTCATTTTTCACTTTCTTTCTCGTTCTTCGTGACAGCTTCATGAATTCATCTTCTGCTGAATGTTCGAGTGTTGAATTTGACACCTGGCAGTCGAATGACCTTCATTGATGACCTCAGAGCTCCTGATATGCTTCTGAAAAGCAGAATAGACCCTGTAGGGCAAAACTGATTATTTTGAGATTTTGACTGCACCAGCTTGATATGGATGTATTTTGAGCCAATCAAAATCAGTTCGGACCCTGTTGGACCAACTTTCTATTTTTAGAAAGTTTTGCCAGTATCCATTTCGGAAGAAACCCAAAAAAACCCAGAAAATGTTACTATTTCGAGAAAATTTCTAAAAATAGCAGTTTTCCTAAAATTTAGGGATGAAAAACTGAGATCTGGGTTTTGTTGTTTAAGCCGTTCTAAGCAGACCCAGATCGTCAGATTTTGAAAATTTTACGTTTTAACCCCTCATGCAAGACGCGCACACCCAAATTTTGACCTTTTTGACTGATTTGACAAGACTTTTACTCATTTCTTCAAAATATCTAAGTGTAACAAAAATTTTAATTTTGGGGTACAACAAGGTACAAATGAGGGGGGATACCCCCTTTTATAGCTGGCCAAGTCCAATGGATGGCTCAGATTCAATTACAATGAAGGGCTCAAATTGAGCCACATAAACCCTAACCCTAAAAACTGCCACCAAGAAGAGTGGGGTAATAAATGAGCAATTAACGCCACCATCCTCCTAGAAAATTTTTGTTCATAGACGTGTTCGCACTGTTCTTGTTCCTCTTCCTGACTATAAATTGGATGAGTTTGATCATCATGGTTTCAACTTCTTCCTTAGTCTTGAGGGCATTTCAATGCTTGAGGATGATCTTCTTCTTAGCTGTCACTCTTCAACTCTTCAACGCTTGAGCCTTCATTATTTTTCCATCCCTGATCTTGAAGGATTCTTCAGTCGTGGACTCGATCATTTCTTCCTTGCCACCCACCTTCCGGAGTTGAGTGCATATTGGGTCTTCGAGAAGAAATCCCAACACTTAGCCATTTCTTGCAACCTTTCTTCTTTCGAGGTTGAAATGTAGTCTTGGAGTATTTGCTCCACCATTTCAAGTCATCACGTTTTGGTCTGACGTTCAGCCTACAAAACAAACAAAGAGAAGGACATCAAAACACTTAACAATATAAATCCACTTTACTTACCTGATATCCATGTTTTGATCTCC
>VDFB02199635.1:0-18718 GCA_007258455.2 Sequoia sempervirens
CTTCAATTAGGTCTATTTTTCAAAGCAATTCCTCTTAAAAATATTCACCAACCCTGAATAATCACCCAGACCTCTAAGAAATTCTACAAAAAGACCTTTTCACTGGGTTTTAGGATCATACAACTCCATCTAATTTTTGTTCTTCAAAACCCTCATTTTCTCTTAGAAAGGGTAGGGTTTATTGGTTTTAATGGTTCCCAATCACATACAACTTTGAAATAGACTCCAACACACTTTATTGTGTCTATAAAAACTCTCAACACCTTCACATAACCTTCACTCATACTATTTTATCAAACTCTCACTCAAAACCATTTTTTTTTCACACTCTAACTCATCACTTTCTTTAGGACAAACACACTTTTTTACCCCAAACTCTTCATACAAACTAAAACCTATATTATAACATCTTAATCCTAATAGGTTATGCCCATCCCACTTGGTCACAGAAAATACAGTATGTGGAATGGACTTTATTCCATGATTTAGGGCTTCAAAACTTCTAACTTCACCTATAGGCCTATCAACAAAGTTTTGCCAATAAATCCACTAAAATTCAAAGTAATATCCTAAAAGTGAATTCAATTCAAAGATGAAACAAGTATCCAACTAATTCCAAAGTTTTTTGATCAAGGAGTTACTGTACTATCCTGTACAATGGCCTGCAAATTCAAATGTAAATGCAAAACACAGAATTTCAAAGCAAAATAGGGGTCTTTCTATTGAATCTTTTTCACAATTTTTTTCAACAACCTCATACATCTATGGAGGACATATATTTATACATTTCCCTCATAAAAACTCCCTCCAAACTTCCTAACTACCTTTCACATTCCATTTGACTGTTGAGCTTCCATAAAATTGCATTTTTTGTATTACAACATGGACAACTTTGACACTTTTGCCAATTTTGCACATTTTAACCACCAAGACCTCCTAAATACCATTAACTAGGCTTAAAAAAATATTATATGATCCCACAAGACCTTATTTACCATAACCTAAGACTCAATACCCTTCAACCTTTCAAAAACCCACATTTACATATTTTCCATTTGTATGCACCATTTGACAATATTGCTTTGCTTTTACAAAATTGGACTTCTAGACACATTCTAATGGTCCTTTTGACCTTATTGACTCACCAAAAGGCCAAAAACTCCTAAAAAACCTATCACTCAACATCTTGATTAGATTCAAATAAAACTAGATGGGTGCTCTTGCACCAAAGTGATGTAATATTATGGATACATGAACTGTTGAAAAACTGGGTGAATTCAATACAAGTAAAGACATTGTGCTTTGGTGCTCTTTACTGTGTGCACTTTTGCATGGTTCTTGTTTTCCAGATCTTTAAATATTGCTTTGAAATTATATTTTCATGTTATATTTTAGATTTATATGTGATGCAATTGTGTTGATGATTCAATATTTCAAGTGTTTGAGCAATCCTTGGTCCATACTTTTAGCAATTTGTTGATTGTAAATTGTTGTGTCAAGTTAGCCTAGGCCTAAATATTGTGTGTTAAGTTCAATTGTGGGTATTTATTCATTTCAATTATAAAATAAGGTTGACTAAAGATCTTGATTCCTTAGAAGATTGCACTATTTCTATGAGATTGTAGGTTTAATCTAGGTTTAGCAGGAATTGGTTTTGGAAGGATTGGTCCACTTTGGATGTTTGATTGTTTGCACAATTGGTCTTAGATTTTATTTTTTAGAAATATCTCTCAACCCTTTATCTTTTTCTATTTCTTTTAAATCTAGGTTAGTTTAGGATTATAAAAGAATCAATATATTGGAAGATTTGATGAATTTCAAGCTTCCATCATTTGTTTTGTAAGGCCCCTTGTGATTACGAGCAATTTCACATATTATCACTGAGTTGTTTATGCATTATCAAGAATTGACATTAGAGACCTTGGGGTTATCTCTTAAGGCTTGTTGATAGTGATTTACCTTTCAAGGGAGATATGATATTATATTCTATCTGAGTTGTTGTTGTGCAGAAAACACCATCAATAGATTGGTGCTAGAAGGAGGGCCTGAATAAGCAAGATGGAGCATTTTTTATCTGTACTTTCTCCTCAAAGGTTTTGAAGAAGGATCAGATCTACACCAGGGGAGGAAGATTTCTAGGAGTTACAAGCCCCTACCAAGTCAAGAAGGACTAGAAGAAGGGGAGAATGTCTTCAGCCACCTTTCCATCTCTGTTGATGAGTTTAGCAATTATGTTAACTAGGTTACCTTTATTCCTCTCTTGATATTTCACTTTAGTTTGCATATTGTGACATTTAATAATTATATTAATTATTAAATGTCTACCTATTAAGGTTTCTTTAGGGTTGCACAATCTCCTTTTATAAGGATTGATCATTGTATTTTATCTCTCTCTGATTAATACATCTCTCATATTACAGAGCTTCAAACCCTCTCTTGTTTTTTTCTCTATTCTCTTCTACTGTGGCAATTCATTTGCATCTTGGCGGGTGTTCTTGGACTCAGTTGGATTTGACAACCACATGGTATCGAGGTGACCTGCGCAACCTAATCTGTTTGAAGATTTTGAACTCACGGTTTGGATGAAACTGGGTTGATTTTTTGTGGATCACGAGTTGCCTAATTTTTTGGGAATTTTGGGCCAAAACAAATAATTCCATTGAGTCTGTAGTGCCCAAAAACCCCTATTTTCATATAAAATTCATCCAGTTTGGCCACAGTCGACCGAAAGGGCAAAAAAATTTTGCCCCAGAGCCGTACAGCCCCAAGGCACGCCATTCGAGGTGAAAAATCACAAAAATTTAAAAATTTAAAACAATTTTATTTTGAAGCTGCCCAAACCTAGTCTTTGTCGCCTATCGAGGACACCGGCGACCACCACCTCCGATACCGGTACTTCTCAGCGGCCCGTGCTTCAGCGCTACTTGCTCGATATTGCGATAAATTTTGCACCGCAGATGCCATAGATGCACAACCAGCATAGCGCTGACCTAGTCCTTGACCGGACCGGGGCCACGGTTTTACTGCCAACCCACGAGGGCCAGAAGGGTCAAATTGGACATTTTGGAGTTGTTTTACGAAATCAGGTGTAAAATGGACGTTTTAGCTCCATTTTTTGCAAACGAATAGTCATCGGAAAGTTGGTTCTAGCACCGATCTAATGGTGTAGGTGTGGTTTCTTGATTTTTCTATTTTGATGCCGTTTTCTTCTGTCAAAGCCAGAACTTATGTTTTTCACTCCCGGGGGCGTATCTTTTGCGTCCAAACTTCATTTTGTTATTGTGCAAACAAATAATAGAGATTTGAAGAATGGTGATATGCAGATCTGGTATTCATTAGAAAATTTACCAGGTAAATTTTATTCAGCTTTGTGTGTTTTTACACTTTGCTCAATTACTTGGGCATTCTGGCACCTACATGGGTTCTGTTTGCGTGGGATGGGTCATATTAATTTGATCTACATGTTGTAAGGTTAGTTTTCTTGGATTTTTTAATTTGAAGAGTTATCATGGGTTTTTCTACTCACCCTTCAGTTGTAATTCTGGAACGGGGTAATTATGAGTCATGGGCAAAGGGCATACTTACACATTGTAGGTGGCTTAATATTTTGCCTTATTTGTATGATCTCATACATGAACCAGCCACTTCAAAGGGAAAACTAGCTTGGAATATCATTAGAGATCACATAGTAGGACTTATACGGTCTAGTGTTGACGATGACACTGTGTGGGCTATATCGGACATTGATTGTCCCCACCCACTTTGGACATGTCTTTGGGAGATCTATGGAGACCCCAATCTCTCTCCATTCCCAGAGGATCCTGCTTCAGATTGTCTCTTACCCATTGCTTGGAGAGAAAATACACCCTTTGATCATGATACTTTAAAGGAACTTGAGTATTTAGACACCCTTACATATTCTGATGGATCAGAGGCTTGTCTCACAGTTCCTACTCTTCAGACTGAGACTTCATCAACATCTCCTATTGTTCCTGATTTAGTGCAGCAAGGCATCATTCACCTTCCAGACATAGCTACTTTGGACTCTTATCTTGCAGACATATCTTTCTTGTTTGTTGAGTCCTATATTGCAGATTTGGAGGATTATTTTGAGGACATTCATCTCCTCTACCTAGACAGTCAGGTTATCTCGCCCATAGGTGCATTCGGAGGTTATTTGATTCTCCCGCATGCATTTGGATTTTGACATGTTTGTTTGGTAGGGCGGTGAGATTCTTGACATCTATCATGGCACACATCTTGGGAATGGGTGGTTCATCACTCTTCACAAGGTTTCTTCGACATCGTCCTTTGGATTCATTTCTTCCCAAGGGGAGGAATATCATTTGCCACTTCAGGATCTCCTTTTGGATTCTACATCAAGCATCTACCATTGTGACAGGAGTTTCTTCATTGTGGGGGGGCCTTCTAGTCTCTTTCTATTTCTCTTATGGAGACCATTGTATATGTACTTATATGATAGAAGCTGTTTATGGGGGTATCATGTTATCCACCTCCTATCCTTCTTTCATTGGTACATTTCATTCCTTTCTTTTCTCCTCTCTTTTGGAGTAAGTTTTTCTACATGAGTTTTTCTCTATTTCTCCCAGCAATGTGAGATTTGGTTGTATTTAGATTTTTAATCAGGCCTAGTTATTAGGGACCCAATTTTTTCTTTTGTGCATTGTAGTTACCTTTTGCTTTCTTGCACATGTTTCATGCTGCACTCTTGCTCATCAGGGGTGTTAGGAAGGTTTTAGCAATTATGTTATTCATTACCTTTATTCCTCTCTTAAGATTTCACTTTAGTTGCATATTGTGACATTTAATAATTATATTAAGTATTAAATGTCTACCTATTCAATTTCTTTTGTTGCACAATCTCCTTTATAAGGATTGATCATTGTATTTTATCTCTCTCTGATTAATACATCTCTCATATTATAGAGCTTCAAACCCTCTCTTATTTTTTTCTCTATTCTCTTCCCTGTGACAGGTATCCATTTGCATGCAAGTGTTCTTGGACTCTGAAGTTGGATCTGACAACTTCTACACCATCCTCTCCATCATCTTCATCTACATCAAACTCATCCTCATCTAATTCTGAATTCATTCCCATTTAGCAGCCCCAACCAACTATTAATCAACCACAACCACCTCCACCACCACCAATGGCTTTCTTGGAAAATAATCCTTCACCCTTGTCCTTTAATAACTATAATGTCATGCCCAAGAATCTTGAGAACTTCTGCCCTAAATTCCATGTCAATGACCCTAACAAGATGACTGAGGAGCACATTAGGATTTTCCAAACCTTCCTTAGGGATAGGGGAATTAATCATGAAGATGTTGCATGCAAGATTTTCCCATATTCCCTAGGGGAAGATGCCTTTTACTGGTACAATCATCTTCCTACTAGATCCATACACAATTGAACTAAGCTTGAGAATGCCTTCCTGCAAATATTCAAAATTCTCATTAGTGCCAATGAGTTGTATCTACAATTCACCAAGGTTAAGAGGGAGGTCAATGACCCATAGGGTCATTCAACAATAGATTCCATTGTGCATACACTAGATTGTAGGCACCCTATGTTGTGGATAATGCTACTACCCTGGAAGTTTATTATGAAGCCCTTGACAGTCCTACAGTCACCTTCCTTAAATGGAGACCAAACACTTCTAACACTTTACTTGATGCTTACACGAAGGTAGTTAAGGTTAGTATAGATTTGAGGTAACATTTTTTAGGACACGGTGATTGTGTTTTACGGACAGCAACAATCGGACAATACATTATCTCTCTCTCTTGAAGGTAATTTTCAGCAACAAGTTACTACCAAAGGTCTCACCGGTGTGTCGGTCATGAAAATGCATAAACAACTTAGATAATATGTGAAAATGTTGTTAATCACAATTGGACCTTACTACAAGAAAACTGTATCACTTCACTTTATCATATTTTGCTATATTTTGATCTTAAATCCTAAATCTAACCGAATAATAAAGAAATAGCAAAAGATGAGGGTGCAAGAGATATAATGAGACTTAAATTACTTCTAAGATGAACAATGCAAATGATAGATTCATAGAATGGACCAATCTCAAATAACCAATTCCTTCTTAACCCACAATGCAATATCACAAGAAAGGTGCAATCTTCTAAGGCATACAGATTTTCAAATCATGAACATTCATCCACAATCAAACTAAGCACAAATAGATATATGGTCTAGGTTGACTTCACTAGCCTACTACAATCAGATAGTTACTGGGAGTATAGACCAGAGATTGCTACAAAAATTCCAAGCATAAAACCATAAACATTATTCACCAAACTAATCTAGTTCTAAATCTAACATCAAATCTTATGTCTTCAAGCAATTTCAAAAGATGGAACAATAGGAACCATGCAGGATAAACCAACACAAAAGAATTCACCAGAAAACCACAATGCCTTCAATTGTATTAGATCACCAAAATGTAGCAACAATTCCACTGTTCTATGTTACAACACTTGCTTCAAAGAACTAACTACTGTCTCTACTACATAATGCTCTAGCTCTTTCTTAGTCTAGCTTGTCTCTATTATCTGTTTTTACTAACTCCTTACAACTGAGGCACAAATGCCATTTATAGAGAATCTTCAAACATGTCGGCCCAACCAAACATTTACAAAATAGCCAAAACAAGTCAGCCTCTGGAATTTCAAAATAAGGCACACATTAAATGTCGATACATCATCAAGGCTAGCCAAAACACACTCCCCAATGCAGCTCGAATCAACAGATGCCCTATAATAATAGGGAAGCACAAATCTCCAAGTTGACATTAATTGCCGCCTCCCTTATCTTTGTTCTGATCCAACGATTCATGAACCTTCAAAAACACTTTATCCAACTTAGCAATAGATGGCAAGGGTAGGATTCTGAGCCAACATTCAATTGATCCAATTTCTTCCTTTAACCGCTTAACTGTTGTATCCCAGTCACCCTTATATGCCAAGTACTTATCCACCATAGCCAGATAAGTAGCCGCATCATCCAATTGGTGCCCTATCACAGAGTTCTCAACATCAGGGGCATAGACATCATGCCACCATTCCCTTAATTACTCCAAACGCAGATATTTAAGAGTGATCTTCCTCCTGCCAGTCATTATTTCAAAGAAAGCAATGCATCCATCATAAACATTGGTTAAATCACCATCCATCTACTTCTTCTATTTATAGATCTTCTTGATGGCTTTCTGTCAGATTTGCAAGGCCTCGAACCATTCCCAAGGCTCATTAACCTGAAATGAAGGAAGGATTCCATTAGTAACCAGTTGATCTTTACCATACTCCATGATTGCTTTAGTTTTCTGCAATAAGAGATCAACATCCTCCTTATCCTGAGATAAAACATTCTCTAGTAAATCCTTAGCCATTATTGCATCCTTTCCAGTTGAAAGGATCTCTTTTATTGCATCATCTCCCTTAGTTTGCACCTCCTTCAACCAATCTGTTGTAGCCATGGTAGAAGCTTTCATCTTTTCTATTTCAAAAATGGTCTCCTTAGGCAAGAAACCAGCAGCAGCAGAGGAGGATGGGTGAAAGGACTGCAAAGGCTTCATTAAATCTTCTAAACACTTCCTTAGCCTTTCATTTTCCTTCTTTAGCTCATGTTTGGATTGTGTTTCCTTCCTCAATCTTCCAATGATCACTGCACTAGACCCTTCATATTCTTCAATGTCTTGTTCCATAGAAGCAGGCACAAGATTGATAGACTGTACATTATAATCCTTCTCGGTGACCTCATCTCTACTTTTATCAACTATAGGGGTAGCAATATGAATAACCCTGTTACTATCCTCATCTCTTTCAATCTTTGAAACCACCTTGGCTACCTTCTTCTTCTTACCCTTTCCAATCTTAGCCAACATCTCATCCCAGTTGAGAGGAGTGTCCTCAACAATGACCTGCTTTCTTCTAATCTCCTTATCTAGCCAATACAAATCAGCAGGATCCACCCAGATTTCATCCTTCTTGACCTCTTCATGCTGATGCAACGTCTCATCCTTTTCTTTTTCAGGAGATTGATCACCTTTGCTTTCCAGTTTTGGTTCCTCTTCTTGTAGGGGTGATGGAGTTTTAGCATGAACATCCTCCTTCTCAGGGGATCCGTTATCTTTACTACTCATAGGAGAATCCTCATATTGTACCAACGGAGAAGGATGCACTTCTACATGTCCTTCCTCAAATGCAGCAGTTGCACCATAAAGTTCTCCCTCCTTAAATGGTTTTGCTTCTTCACTAGTCTCGTGCTCTTCATGAGTTGTCTACTCAGGCATAACTGATGGAGGAGAGGTACCGTTCTATTGTTCTACAGTGGATGCCATTGGAAGAGGATCTATTTTTTGCATGGTATCCTTGGGAGATGGAGTTCTTGACCTTCTTGAATAGACGCTGGTTTTCTCTCCTGAACTCTCCACATCAACCACATGAGGATCCACCTTATCCTTAGGAGCTTCCTGACCTTTCTTCTTAGAAACCCTGGTTGTCCTTGCCCTTTTTGGCTATGGAGGAGCATCTTCTTTCTCTGCTTTCTCAAGTTCCTCCTCTTCAGAAGACTTTCCTGTTTTTACAGTATGGCTTCTCTTCTTTCCCCTAGGTTTTCTTTTCTTTTTAGGCTCACTCTCCTTAGGGCCTCTGATTTTAATCTTGAAAGGTGAGTGCACCTTAGCTTTTCCTACAGAATCATCTTCACTAGACTCCTCTGAAGTGGAATGAGCATTCAAATTTCCCATCAGATTGAAGGTACAGGGTACCTTTACACTTTCCAATTCCCATACTTTATGTTTTAGCCAGCACTTGGTAGATTTCATAATAGGAGCCATTAACTCCTCCAGTTTAGTTATTTCTTTTTCTGACCAATTTATTTCTCCGATGGGTCTGTCCTTGACTGACTCATATGCATGATCCTGGACTAAATTTCCATCATCTTCCAACTGATCAGGAATTAACTTGACATTGTACATTCTGATCACATCAGCTGGAAGCCTAGAATATCTTTTTTTTCTTACCTCAAATTCATCATTGTTGTTCGCCCAGTAGTCCTCTAGATCATCCTTTATGGTGATATTCTTTGGTAGCTTTCTTCTGGGCTTCACCAGTTATATCAAAGTTCACCCTCTTAGAATGGAAAGAGAACCCATAACTACTCAATTCCACTCCTGGTGCATGAGCCAATTGAATTGAAGGGCAAGCCTCAGCTATACCAATTTTCAAAGGAAAATCCCCACCAAACCCTGTCTTGTGCTTTTCTCTTTTAACAACGGCATCAAAATCACATATATGTCGGGTAACCTCCAGAAGTATGACATGGTCGGTAGGATATCTAGACAATCTGTATGGAGTAGTTGGGCATCCATCGATCCTGATATAGGAAAAGGTAGGGAATTGTATAAACCAAGCTCCATATTTCTTGATCAGCTCCTTGGCTCCATCAGAGATTCTCACATGCTCTGTGTTTTGAAGTAACCTAGTAATATGCATAGTGAATGCATCATTTGATCTTCTATAATTTGAATTCCCTAGGTGCAACTCAAGATACACCTCATAAATGACATCCTGTCCAAATGTTCCTTTTGGATTCAATCCCCTGTATGGATAGAATCTGGCGAGTACATATATCACATAAGATGACATGGTGAACTTCTTGGTTTCAAGCACATCTCTCATCTGCCTGTCAATCATTGCACTGATAATTCCTGCCCAATGATAATTAATTCCTTGCTCAATCTTGCTTATAACATGCACCATCCAACTCTCCAACACCCCAACACTCTTCAAGCTGGCCACCCTACTCAACAATGTGATAGCATCATATATATCCTGCCTAAACTTGACCCTGTGTAACTGCTTACGCAGTTTGGAGAAATGAGATTTTGGCTTTTCTAGCTAGGAATTGATCATCTGCTGAGCTTTGGTAGGTTCATCTTCATAGTAAGTTCTGGCCAAATCCATATCTAGGGCACACACACATGGTAAGTCTGGCATATCAAATGCTTGGGCAATAGAAACCGGATTAAAATTTGCCAACACCCTTCCATCAGTGTTGACAATCCTTTGTGTATCCAAATCATAGTGTCGGGAACATTCCAATATCAACTCGTAGCATTGAACTACATGAGGAAATCCGGCCACATGAGCCAATCTGAACTTCACCATCCCCTTGGTCAAGACTAATAAATCTTGTTGAGTTGTCCTTTCCTTGAACTCTTCATATCTCCAAGCTCCTACATTAGTGTCTGAGACTTCTGACCACACTGAAGCTATCTTACTATCATGCAACTAACATTTCACATCTAACCTTAACCTGCCTTTACGCATCGTCACGAAGATCCATATGGTCTTTCACCTTGCCTTGCTTATTTGCTTTGCATTCACAAGAGCCTCCTTGAAAATCAATTATCATCCCTATTTGATCCAAGTGTAATGATACATGAAATCGGATCAATCAATCTTAAAATCGGGGAAAATAGAGAAGCATCGAGGAAAAACAAAGTAATCCGGGAAAATCCAGTCGGGGCGGAATTCGGAGAAATCTGAACCAGACGGACTCACGCTGCCAGGACATCATTCATCAAATAAATCATCGATACAGACAAAAGAGATGCATAATTATCCTGAAATTCATCTATTTAGCAACAATAAATCATCATCCAACATCTAATTCATTGCTTCAATTTCAAAAATCAAAATGAAATGAAACCAGGCAGAAAACCAAAAAAATCCGGACAATTCAAATTTCCACGGACGACTTGATATTAGGGAATTGTTCATCATACATCAGGAAAATGGAAGAATCTGGGAAAATCTGGGTGCGCATAAATTCCGCAAACACCTCGGAAATCCGACAACCGTTCAACGTGCAGACCATTAACCAAATAATCACGCAAATTTCCCTATTTGGATTACACAATGATAAACTCGACTCCAACAAGCCAAATTTTGACTACACATGGATTTAATTCCCAAAAACTCTCAAATGATCGATTCCTACAACGAAATAATGATGCCCTAAATTTGACTGTCAAGCCTCCGCCATGAGAGCTAGGTAAAACTCGTAATCAGACACAAAAAGTTATGAAACTAAGGCACGCTGGGATCTCAAATGATGCGGATAAGGTCGAGCAAGACACAGGACGAGAAGATCATGACGACTCCACCGAATTTAAGAAATCTGGGCAAACATACCGAAACCCTAATCTTTATAAAATATAGCAGACTACATGCCAACAAGGCAAGGCCCTAACAGAAACATGAAGCCACAGGGGTATACCCGACACTCAATTGAGAAACGAAGGGATGCATAGTGCGGATGCTAAAACCCATGGAAGGGTGAGTTCAAACCCTAGTCCGATAAATACATGGTCATGAAAATAAACAAGGGCTGACCCAAATAACCACCATTCAATAACCTAAAAGATTCAATCAAAGCGCAAACAAAAGGCAAAGTCAACGATGGCCTACCATGGATCAACTCCAAATGAAACTCAAGCCCAATCAAAATTACTGCGAATTAGGGAGCGCTAGCAATGTAAATATCAACACAGATGTCCAAGGAATCCACGCGCGAGTAAACCAGATCCACTGAATAAAGCTCAAAATGAATAAACTCGAGCACTAGAGCAGATGGGAAATGAATAATGATATCATGGAAAGCACTAAAAGCCTTTAAATTTGCTTACATTCGTGCCAGAGCAAACGTACGTCAAGAATTAATGGCCGTCGAACCGTCGATGAAATCCAGGAAACCAAGCTCGCGGAGAGAACCAGAAAAAGCCCCGAGCCAGACGAACTCCACGGTGAGCAGTCCCACATATTACGCGCCCCTTGAGTTAAAACCTGATCTAGGAAAATCTGGGTGACCCCGAAAATCTCAGATTCATCTAAAAACTTGGACTTCAGAAATTTTGGCAGCGACCAGACAATGGACCAGGACTCGGGAGAATCCAGGTGAACCAGAAAATCTCGGACCCAAGGCAAAACCCGAACTTCCATTAAAAACCAAGTTTGATCAATTCAACCTTTAGGGTAAGACCAAGGCAAGCAAGACCAACATCCTAAGACCTTGAAAGGACAAATCCAATAAAAACCAAAGGTCCTAGAGACATCCAAAAAAAAAAGAGGGTCCCTCAACTTCCAGTGGGCGTGCAAGAGTACTGTAGGGACCTTTCTCTTTGGAGACCTCTTGCGCTCTGCAATCCAGCTCAGGTAGGCCTTGACCAATCGCCCACCCTCCCATCATGAATCCTGTACCATGACTTCCCTTGGTCCCACATCTAGGTCCTCCATTGAATCAAACCCCACCAATGCCTAATTATCCTCAGAATGTTAATCATCCAATCCATCCACAATAGCAGGATAGGTTTCCAACCTCCCTGCAAGATTTTGAGGTACTGAATCAGTCTCTAAGCTCAAGAGAACCATCAGGATATTCTCAAAACAATGTTGGGTCTGCATCTTATAGTAATGTTACCTAATTTCGCTACTTGCCCAATTAGGCTGAGCTTTTTTATTTTAAATTGATGAAAAGGTGCATTTTAAACCTTTCCTACATTACATTCAGTTGCATAAATGAAATAATCCAAAAGATTACATTTTACAATTACTACATTCATACAAGTGCATGTGATAGAAGAAATATTTTTACAAATATTTTCTGAAAAAGTAATCTTTATTGAATGTAGAAATGTTCATTTGACTCACACAAGCCATGAGTTTAACTTGTACTTATTCAGTGAAAATCAAGATAGATATATACATGAATAAGTAAATGAAGAGAAAAGTGTGTGCATATAGGGAGGGTAACCAGTCATTTCCTGAGAATGACTGGTTTTGTTGTTTCTTCTTGTCCAACTACTACCCAAGTTGACTTGTCCTTCCTAGCTCCTATACTCATGTTTCCTACATTATGTCAAAGAAATGTGTTAGAGTAGTGCTCTAAGCAATGAAAGGTCACATACCATACATGATCACTTATTATGCACATATAAACCTATCTCAATTGTCATTAAACAAACATTTATATCTAGGATGTCCTAGAGAGAACATTGAAGCTATCAAAATAACACATCTAAAACATCCATGTTTTTCTAACTTGTTTGCTTCATGTGTAGATACATGTGCATTTGTGATTCTAATTTAATCTATCAAATTAAATATGAGTGGGGAAAAGTGTGGCTCCCACAAGGGTTGAGCCTAGCTCCTACCAATGATTGCATTATCTTAATCTATGCACAATCTTTTATGAATATTCTAAGTGCATATGGAATTACATTGCAAGACAGTTGATATCAATCATGATCATTTCATAATCATAATGCAAAATAGTGTACAATGTTAAGAATTCTTAACAAATTTTAAGAGTACAAACGCATGTCTATTGAAGCAAAAGGAATGCATTTGATATGAACATGCATATTTTTTGTAAAGTTCAAATACTTCATAATTTTCCATGTGTAAAGAGGGCAAGGTGTGTAACTTGAAATAGTGAGTATTCAAAACATAAAGAGTACAGTGAACAACATATTTCAAAGATGAGCCTTCCTAGTAAAACACTGTTGAAATAACATGTGGAAATATTTTGCACAATGATAACAATTCATAACACTGATCTAAAATGCAAGGAATTAGCTTCTAGAACAAACCAAGGCAGTCACCCAATATCTAGAATTGCTACAATAATTTAATAATAGTTTTATGTTTGAGAAGGTCACATCTGACGTGGTGATAGTCTTCTAATAATGTCAAAAGACAAACTACATAGGAGTTTTAAAGGAAAGTGTTTTCATTATAGAGTTGAAGTGTTCCTATGTAAATCTCAGTTTGAAATGGAAAAATTCAGGAGAAATGATAGAATAGTGACAATGAATAAATATTTGAAAATAGATGACAGGAGCATGAATGTTAGTTATAAAGAGTAAACATCAGCTAAGTGGCAGGAGAGTAAAGCATGATAATAACTGTGAATAGACATATATGTGAATGAAAAACCCCATTTTCTCAATAGAATCCTCAAATGCTTGCTAAATAAAGCCCAAATTCGAGTTTTTCCTTGTAATTTCTAAGAAAAATATACAAATATCAAAACCCTCAAAAAATTTAAGAGGGAAAATGCTCAGAAGTAAGCTCACGGCTTGTGGTATTCATGAAGGATTTAAAAATGCATAAAGCTTTTGAGTCTTTTCCCACACTATGTAATGGCATTCAAATTCTTTGAATTTTTCAGGCAATTAAAGAAACCTAGATGTATATAGGGTGGTACATTAATAGAAACTTTTACCTAGAAACAATGAGGGTTCAACATAGTGGAATGAACATAGGGATACAAAGTAAATAGAAACCATTGGGTTTCTACAAGCATGAAAAGAAGCACATAACCAGAATCCAAAGCGGCCGTGCAAGAAACTTGCAAACCCAACAAAATCCTAAACTCTCATGGCGATATAGTAAAAGCTTGGCCACATAGGGTTTGCATAAAAAAAATGATGCCAAATGGATTTAGGAAAAATA
Organism: Sequoia sempervirens; assembly: GCA_007258455.2. Taxonomy (NCBI): domain Eukaryota; kingdom Viridiplantae; phylum Streptophyta; class Pinopsida; order Cupressales; family Cupressaceae; genus Sequoia; species Sequoia sempervirens. Next base: position 14,560 of record VDFB02199635.1, read on the forward strand.
AAATATTTTCACAAGTACGGCCATAAAAAATACAAAGGACCAAATGAAGTAGAAAATATTAGAGTTTTTCTACAAGAACACACAACCATTACAAAGAAATACCAAGAGAATGCATAATAGTAATCTATGGAGCGATTTGATTGAGTTTCCCTAAAATCTTCAGAAAAGGGACATTTATGTACATTGCCAGTGAATGTAAATGACAGAGGAGGATAAGAGTTTTGAAATGCTTTCATTATTTTACTAATATGGCTCGAGAATGAGCTATTTTATCTTTAGAAAATAGAATAAAATTATTGAAGTTTCCTACAAAAGCTTACCTTGAGCTTATGGTTGAATTTTTTTCCTTAATTTTTGTTCGATATGCCTTAGAGATCTTGAAATCTTCCATTAAAACTTCTACAGAGCTTCAAACCCTCTATGGTAGTGGCGGTCGAGCTTCTTTGTGAAGCCTTGCAAAATGAAATGATATTCATTTCTTTTTCCTTGCTTTTGTCTTAGGGTTTTAAAAACCCTAGATGCTAAATGATGATGGCTTTTTAGCCATTATTTTTATTAAAAGTCAATTGCAACTAGTGTGACCTCGAGGGCCCATGTGGAGATTTTATTTTTATGCCTTAGAAACTTTCTCAAAAGTTTTTAATGTAATGCCACCTCATGATCATGGTGGATTCATCAACATGTGAGTGCCTTTCTAGCCTCATCGAGCTTTTGAAGATCTTAATTTTTTGCATATTTATAAAATGTAAAACATTTGACTTAAAGATGCAATTATAAGCCTTCAAGTCATATTGTTACAATTTAATGCAAATGGAGGAAGCGTGACTTGGTCGATTAAAGAGATAGTTATCTATTGCTTAATGCCTCTTTAGAGCATCTAAGGAGGTTAGATCAATTTGCAAACATATGCCAAGGATTTAGGAGTTTTTTTTACTTAGTTATGAGGATTTGAGAGCTTTTAGGGATGGTTTATTATGCCTTCATGTTTGACATGGTCAAACTTGACTATTTCAACATTTTGGAGCCTTTATTGAGGAGATGTAAGTGCTATATTTTAGGCCTCTTTCATGCATCCGACCCAATCAGTTGGGGAAGCCCTATTCTTATGGATTTTGGTGGGAGTTGATTCATATAGTCACTTGAGTGACTCTTTTTTAGTTAGTTCTGGATATGCTTTTCTGTACTTAGTGACTTTTTAGTCCTCTGACAAAATTTTGCAAGTTTTTGTAACTCATTTTGGAGTATGGAATACAGTTCAAACATTGGATATCATTGAATTTAAGGTTTTCCTTTTAATTCCTTGCATTATTGAGTGTATTTGGTTGATAGATCAAGTTATTTTGAGAAATATTATTCATTCCCTAATAAATTTTGTCTCAGTTTTAACACCTCTATGCAAGGGTATGATACTAAAGGTTACAAATTGTGTCAAACATTGAAAATAGCCTCTAGCTGTGAAATTGACATTCCTCCTAGAAGTTTAAACATTGAGACCCTTATGTGAAACACATATGCAGGTTATGCAGTAGTTAATCATGTAATATATAACTTTGTCATTGTAGTTCAGTGTTCAGTTTCTAAATTTCATAGTCCTAATTCATTTAGGTGTATCACCATAGAATAGTGTTTTATCAGTTTTTCATTTAAGTTTAATCTTTCTCCCTTTTCCCTTCATGAATCAGTAGTTAGGTGATAACCAATAGGAATTCAGCCTTCTCCAGAGGTTGACCTCTACCTACAAGTAACCCATAGCTTTAGAGGTCTTCCCATGTTTTCTCTGGAAAGCTAATTCATGCAGCTTATCCTATTAAATCTTGCAGCTTAGCTAGGGTGCAATTTCAGTAGATAACAAGTAATTTTGACAAAGAAAGGCTGGACGAGCTGAAAAAACAAGTCAAGAAGCTAACCACTGAGGTAACTTATTTGAGGAACTAGAAAAGCCAACTTCAAGCTGCCCCTGGAGAGAAATATAGAGTCCAATCATAATAGGGAAAATAGGGATTCTACATAAGGATATAGACAAAACTTTGATAGAGGGTAGTCATATGGACAAGGATTTGATAGAAGGAAGCCTCCCAAGCAAAACAGAACATGGAATACCAAGCCAAATAGTGGAGGTGTCCCTATTCCATTGGATCAACCTGCTAATCAGGGAAAACCTTCAAGTGGTGTATACTTAGCTAAGGAAGCCTTTTTCAGATGGTGCAAACTCCATAAGACAAATCATCATTTTGAGCTGGATTGCCCAGAATTCCAAACCATTGCATCTATCTTCCATTACGAAGTTTAGCAAGCTGAAAATAGCTCCAATAATCAAGAATTGGTACCATTGGGCCCTTATGACTCTTCAATATTGGTGTTGAATCATGCTCCTTTCCCATGAAGTGAAGAAAATGAACCAGAACAAGAGGCAAGTGAACAAGATAGCAAGTTAGAACAAGTATGCAATGAAGATGAAATTTCATAGTTGTTCCATGGCAGCAATGAGAATGATAATGGTCCTTTAGATGAAGACGAAATAGGAATTGAAGAGGTTCAAATGTTCCACCAATGCACAAGACAGTATGATTTGAGGAACATACAAGTGGAGGTCCACTCACTACTTCAATTCCTCCAAATAAATTTGCTACACTACCTAATCCACATGCCAGTAACAATCCATCTTATCCTCGTGTGCCAATACAATATATTTCAAAAGGAGGACAATCCTATCTCTCAAAGGGAATGAACACTTATGCAAGTAAGAAATAGTTGGTGGACCATTCCAAGGACATCTTTGCTGATATGAGCACAGAATAGTTGGGTGAGTATGTAGTTGAGGAACTCAAGAAAATCAAGGTAGGCCTCTTTTCTTTTGAATTTTTAAGGGCTCCTACTATTAGAAATGTAGTCCTAGCAGATTTTAAGGCCAATGTAGTCCCTCAGGATAGGATAGTCAATGAAATAGCTAGGAATATTTTTTGGCTCACAAACATCAAAAGACCAAGGTCAAGGATAGTCTAAGGACAAGGGAAAAGAAAAGGATAGGAATCAAGTTGCACAAGTTGATACTTAGGTGAGATTCTTTCAAGGCAAGACTGAAACCCCTCCTTTTCTTATTTCTATTTGTATCTTTGGGAAAAAATGGCATAACTGCCTCTTAAATTCAGAAGCCTCCACAAATGTCATTCCCTTTGATGTCCACAAAGCCTTAGGTATTATTCCTACAGCTTCTCAATGAAAGGTTACCCAGTTAGACAAGACAAAGGTGAATGTAGTAGGAGAATTGAATATGATTCCCATGCAAGTTGCATCAGACCTAGGATTCAACAGATCATCAACATTCAAGTGCTAGATATCCCTGATGCATATGGTATGATATTGGGCAAGGATTTAATTAAGTTATTAAATGGATATTTTCCAACTGACCATTCTCACATGTGGCTCCCTTGGAGAGGAGTGTCAAACCAAATTAGAATTGAAGGGGAACCAAGGATGAAGTATGTGATTACTGAATATCAAAATACTTTAAATGAAGTATTAATATTCGAAGCTAGCCTAGGGAAATATGTACTAGTAGCCACCCCCCAAGAATTAGGCATAGATGAAATCTTCATGCTACAGGATGTGCCCATGGAGCTCACTCAAGAATCCAATAGTACTAGAGCATTAATAGAATCAATAGAAGAAGGGGATGATTAATAAGATGGTTAGCTCAGCCTGATAGATAACTTCCAAGAGTTTATTCAAAAATGCATAGAAGAAAAAATCCAGCTGGGTAGAGATATGAACTTTGAAGAATTTCTCCTTTCGAACTAGTACAAAATTCACAATGCCTCTCACCATGAGTTAGAAAGATATCTATGCCAAACAACAATGGATCCAAGTCCAAGCAAGGAGTTGGAGCTAGGTTTGAAATAATCAATCCTAGAGGTAAAAATTTCTTGGCTGCTCATAGACTCTAGTTCCATTGCACTAATAATGTAGTTGAGTACGAAGCCTTAATTCATGGATTGTTAATGGCTTTGAGAAAGAAGGTCAAGATCCTACAAGTCTTTGGGGACTCTGAGCTAGTTGTCAGGCAGGTCAAAAAGTAGTATTCATGTCATGATAGAAGAATGACCAATTACAAACATAGAGTATGGGATTTAATTGAGGGGTTTGATGCTTTCAACATTCA
>VDFB02199636.1:0-19851 GCA_007258455.2 Sequoia sempervirens
TATCTACAACACCCGATTCCATAAAACTTATAAACGGTTGGTGGACCCATATGTGATACCTAAGCTTGCAGCTATTCAAACCTACCTTAGATCCCTAGATCCCCTTACCAGTCTGTTTATGCAAAGATTACCTGAAAATCAGAGAAACACACTAGATGCAATTTTCAACCAAATATTGGTCTTCACCCAACAAATGGATGTGCAAGCTAGAAATATATCTAGAGATTTTCCTTCTTTAGGTCCACCAGGGTTGGCCAATCAAATTTTGGCAATAAATAATGCTTTGAAAAACAATTCACCCTTAATGAACCCCATCCCAGGAACTTCAAATACATCCCAAAAAATTTTATCATACCAACCCCTATCTAGTAGACCCTTACCACACCCACACTTACTTATCTAATCTATGGAAAAGAAGTAAATGTTATGCATGGAATATGACAACCAGCTAAACCATTCTTCAAGCAATCAATGTCATCACTTGGCCAAAATCATAATACCCAGTTAATTTTTGATGTTGAAGCCATGAATAAAATTCTCTCTCAGGTGAAAAATGAACTAGCACATCTGAAATTCAATCCTCCCCAAACAAGGAATGCTCATAATCAAAATAGTGTCCAAGGTTTTAATCACAATCAACGTAATAGTCAAAACCATCAAGCTTTTCAAAATAGAGGATTTAACCCCCAAAGAGGCAACTGAACTTGGAACACATGACCTAACAATGGAGGCAATCCTCGTCCACTGGATGGTGATATTGTTGTAGATTATGTAGATAACATGAGTTGTAGGTTTCATGAAACATGATCATATTGAGGCCAATTGCCTAGACATGTAGAGAATGTCTTCACTAATGCAAGGTAGTTCTCAAACCTCTACTAGTGGCATGAGCGCTATGATGGTAGATTCTTACAAGAATAACCCAAAGGAACTGGAAGGTTTGGACATCCTTTCCTTTCAAAAGTAAAAGAGAAACTATAATCTAAGGGGTAGGAAGGAACCTTTAACTAATGTGATTCCTCCAAGCTAAAATTTCCAACTCCCTCAAACCCTCATGTAGACAACAATTCTCCTACTCCAAAAGAGCCTTTTGTGTGGAAGACTAGAGAAAATAACTTCACACGGGCTATAGAAACCCAAATTGGAATGAGAAAAAATACAATGTTATGGATCATTTAAAAAATACAAAAACAAACATCTACATCTATGACATGTTGCAAAATTTCCCAACCAAAAAGGAACCATTGTTAAAGTCATTAGGTAACCCCACTAGAACTTTTGTTGTTTCCACTCAAAAGGATAAAGGACAAGCCCTTAATACCTTTGATTCCATGGCTACTATTTTCGAGGGTAAAACTAGAATTCCCTCTTTTTTATTGACAATACGTATGTTCGAAAAAAATGTCCATAAATTTTTAGTGGACTCCAGAGTGTCATGTAATATCATGCCCAAATCTATTTTTCAAAATGTAATGCTTGATGAGATGATGCTCATTAAAGAATATAAAAAGTTCATTTCATTTCACATAAAGTAAAAGTAAATGATGCAAATAACGAGAGCTTCCCGAATGAGCTCAAGAGTAAAAGAAGTAATAAATCTCATTTCATGTATCCCCATAAGTACATTGCATCTACATCAAGGATCTTTACATCAATGCATATGCATATGGTAAAAGCACATCAATGAGTTTCATAAAATTCATTCATATTCAAATGAAATCAATAACTTCAATCATTACATCTATTTCAATGTTACATCAAAATCTTTCATTTAGTACATCTATTTCAATGTTGCAATAATGAATGTCAAATAAAGTTACTTTTACAAGTGGGCTATACAAGCCTTCAAGAATAATACATAAGTACATCAATAGTATAAGAAACTTTGAACCTCAACCCCCATGACACCACTGGTCTTCTTGCGAGTTGGGACCAAGAGTGTGATTAAGGCGCCTTTTCCACCCAACCACGAAGTGCATGACTTCCCCGGGTTCCTTCCTAACTCGAAGAAATCCCCGGCCCTGCATGAGGAGCGTAACAACCTAACACAATAAAACAAGAGGGAACTCTCATTGCAAGCCTGGTGCCTATATGCATTCCTAACATGATAATAACATATTTCTTGCAACAGGAGGTAGCAGAGACCTACATACATTTTTTTCTCAGCTTTTATTTCCATCTATTTCAATGGTACATGTGCTTGGCCAAGCATAAATAAAAACAAATAATAGTTTTAGAAAAGGTAAAACTCCTGTCTCTGTGGGTCCACCTTCGGCATCCTGTCCCGGAAGTTTCTCAAAATATAGTGAACAATGCAATTTCCATCTAAGTTTCTTTTCAATTATACACATTTCTAGTTCCCAAGAAATTCCATCATCTTTCAATGTTCACACAAAGATTACCAAAATAGCTTTTTATATATATACACTCAGTATGAGAGATTTTTCTATACAATTTCTATTGAAAGTTACTATTGCCAATTCTATAGAGAAGCTATGTTCAATAAAGATGTGGCTGAGTTATATAGAGATACCAAGGACTAAGAAGTGTAGATGGAAGACTTTAAATCTGAAAAGATAGTCTTTACATTCATACGCATAGAAGCTGAAAACAAAAAAAAACTATGAGAGTGCATAATAAAGAGTCCATTATCAAATGGTGATAGAATTTTAAAGGGCAGCAAGGTTGGTAAGCATAAGCACAGTCAACCAACAAATGAGATGTGACAGTCATATTAAGTTGTGACAATCATGGGAGTATAATCTCAAAGAGAGGACTATCACATTGAATAAAGGGGCAATCACTCTAATTTAATGAACAGGCAACGATACTAAAGAAAGGGAAAATATCAAAGTGAAGACAATGCACATGCGTGAGATTTAATCGCTAGTTGTCACTGTCAGTTTTAGCCTTTGATCTTAGGGCTTTGTCAAACTTTCAATCCTAGCCATTCATCTAAAATTGACTTTTTTTTAAAAAGGAAATGTCAACCTCATTTGGGGACTTTGATCATCTCCTGAATTCATCACTTCTTCATACTTCATGCTTCAGAATTTAGGTTTCCATACTTCTTCTTGCTTGTAGAAATCTGAGTATACTTGCATTTTAGATCAAATCCTTCAATATTTGCTTAGGTCTTGTCATAGTCATAGTTTCTCATCAAAAATATGAGGGCAAACATAATATTTCAGCAAATGGAGAAGGTGCAATGAAGGTCAATCATGGAGGGCTTGAAGACTTTTGGTGAAATATTTCCTTTCTTTTATGCATTTTTACTCCTTTGTGCTTCATTGTTTAGCTAGGGTTTTTTTATGCATTTTATTTTATGCTAGCCTATATTTTTACCTTAGTTACAAATAACATGGAAGTTATGGTCATTTAAATACTGCCCAGTTGCTCTAGTCAACAAATTAGAAATTGTTAAGCAACTTATGATGAAGATATATGATTCCAATGTGTATTATCATCATATGTGAGGGTATTATAATAAAATAGACTGATTTTATTAATTGGTATTATCCCCTCATTGATTCTAGAAGGGTTCTAGATTCATAAAGTAACAGAGGAAGAAGACCTCTTGTCCCTAAATCTACTTATTTTGAATGGATTAATAAATTTTTCAATATCATAGATTGGATTGCTTGGTGAACTGATCTGTAAACATCATTACCTTGGAATATATTATTTAAGCTAAAATTGAAAGACTAGAAGTTAGTTACGGGCTTCTTTGTTGACGTTGTTTATATTATGAATTTCTAGTTATCATAGTGAGATGATTGAGACATTTTATACTGTAAACAATGTTGTTGATGATTTGCATCCTTAAGTGCATTTCTTGAGTTGATATGCACTCTCTTATATACAGATGTGATCAATGGATATTCACAATTATTGTGAGATCATGTAGTTTGCTAGTGATTCACTTAGCGCCTTGGATTCCATCATACATGTTAGTCACCCTCTTTGGGTATGCGGGATCATGATGGGCCAAAGTGGCAATATTATGGTATTTCTGGCGTGTGTGGTGACAACTTTTCTTACCCAACATTGATGAAATGAAAAGGGTTTTTAGAGAGATTCTCAACTTTCCACCAATATAAATTATTCTTTAATTTGAATTTAATAAATATTTATTATTCATTTTCTATTAGAATTATGACTAAAGTCCTAATCAATAGGCTGATTGAAAAACATCTATAACTTTCAAGCGATATCACATTTTTTAAATCTGAAACATGTGTCACACTGTATTTCACATACTATAGGATTAAAAAAGAAAAAATTAAATTTCATGAAGTTTTGACCAAGTTAAGATGGTCGTACATACAAGTTTTTATATTTAAAAGTTTTAATAAAAAATCATAATTAATTATTTACTTGGAAAAAATTACAAAAATTGTGCATCACATCCGAACATGAGTCCTCTACTTATATATAAAATCTTATAAAAATATTATCATTTTTTTATGGTTAGGGTGTTAGACAAACACCTACTTCTTATTTTTCCCTAAAATTTAAGTACTACATTGAAATTTCATATTTTCACCAAATAGATTTTATTTTTTTAAAGTAAACTTAGTAGTTTAGAAACTACATTCAAATTTCTGATTCTATTCTTACATATTTTTGAAATAATATAGATAACTTATTCAAATTTTTACGTCAAGTTGCCTAACATTGATTTTTCTAATTTTTTGCCACTTAAGGGCCTATTTTTTTCATGATGATCCTGCACATACCCTATTGCTAGATCCTTTTTGATCTTGTCTGGATTCTCTATGAGGTAGCATGGGGAAGCTAATGCTTAGTGGTAGGGTGGATATCACCTTGATGACGCTCTCTCTCTCTCTCTTCCACTTCAAGTTATAGAAGGAAATGGTGTGGGTTCTATAATGCAAATGAGGATATATTATTTATTTTGTGTCTTATTTATTTAGATGGGTAAATGAATCTTACTTAATACTTATATTTGTCATTTACAATATGTTATCTTGAATTTTTATGAAAGAGCATGGTTGTTATAATTAGATTGGTTGCATATGTTATCAATCTTATTTCAAAATGTGTGTGATAGCAACTATAACTTATTATGATTTGAGTTTTGTACTTATTCCAAGATATTATAGATGGACTTGTGATAATGGTAATAGTAGTAGAATCATTGTATATTAAGAAAAGGTCAACTATTTGACTCCTTTAGGTTGGATCTACATTATCTTCATATTATTCACTAATTTCCATACTTTAGTAGTGATTAATTGGGTGGGTGTTACACTAAAGGATTAGTACAATTGGAAGATAATACAAAACTTGACTAATATGGTACATTAGGCTTGCAATCAAGCATGCCAAATCTCTGAAGCATGTCAAGAGAATACTTCTGCTAAAATATCACTATTACAGAAACAACAATAAACTATTGAAAAACTACTAAAATTTGCATATAAATGACTGAACTTGGTCACGAGACCATTAGTAGTTTATTGTCAGTCATATATAACATGACTAGATTGATGACTAAACCATTTTTAGTAATTTATTGGTTGTTTTGATTGATCGATTTGGTAGTATATTTAGTCGTTGATTTAGTCATTCATTGTTGTAATTTGGTCACTAATTTAGTCATTTTTTTCCCACTAATATATTTAGTCATTGATTGTTGTAATCTGGTCACTTATGTAGTCATTTTTTATTCATTGATATATTTAACTGGTCACTTATTTAGTTGTTGATTTAGTCATTGATTGTTGTAATTTGGTCACTTATTTTGTCATTTTTTTATTCACTGATATATTTAGTCATTGATTGTTGTTAACTGGTCACTTATTTAGTCATTTTTATTCACTATTCACTGATTTCTGTCAATTGGTAGTATATTTAGTCAATTTAATTATTAATTGATGTCAATTAGTAGTATAGTTAGTTATTTTAATTGACCAATATTTGAGGATTTAAGCATAAAACAAAAAAATAAACATCAATCATCAATTCCACATGATAAAACAACCATTGAGAAGGAAAAAATGATGAACTTTATTAATAAAAGAAAGGTGTTCTAATTACAACTTAGAAATAGGGTATTACAATTGTTATTTTCAGTCACAAGACTGAAAATTTGAGTCACAATATTGCACAAAAATTACTGCAAGAAAGAAACTTCTCCAAAAAACTTCTGCAATGATGGAAACACATGCTTGAAGCCCTTCAATGCAAGTGCATGCCCCTTTCATCTCTTAAACTTTTACAACGTGGGCAATCTTCCTGGAGAAATTTGTAACATGTAGAATCCAAGAAGGAGAGTGTTGATCGTGTCTCATACATGAAGCTCTCTCTTTCAATGTAGTCAACAATAACCCAACAATAATCTTTCCTCCTTTATATGCAATGTGCCATCTTATATGAGCAACAGGGTGTTGCCTTTTCTGCCATGAATGAAGTTGTGACTCAATACAACCAACAAAATTACTATTAGTCTCAATTCAGAAAGAATAAAAGTGCATAGTATATTGCAAGTTTACAAAAGTCCAAACATGGTAGAAAGATAAATCAATTAAAAATTTGTAGCCTTGTCAACAAATGCCTTAAATAGAGTGTTCAACATAGGCCTAAAATATGCATATTGAACCCTTGATTTTAGAACCTTGTTCAAAGTTTTAAAAAGGTGATATGCTCAGATTATAGAATGAAGTTGAAATTATAGAATGAAGGCTATCAACACTAGCCAGACTAGAACAATATTATCAACAAAAATTTCCTAGAAACCAAGCCCAAGAATGCCATCAAACTTAATTAGACAAAAAAAATATCAACCTTGGTTCATGTGTTGTCTGAGTAAAGACCTGCACCATGGAAGAATCCATTTATACATAAATTCAAAATTAAGTTGATGAGAAAAGATCTTTGATATCCAACTGGAAAGCCTTAACATCCAAAAATTACTAACCTAGTGTTTCACAACAAGTTTCCTAACTGTGACATCATCTTTACTTAAGAAATTGGATATTGATCCACTGCCATATTGAATATCATGGGATTCTCCTTCACAAACAAAAAATCATATATATTAATTTTTTAGCAACTTCCTTAATATCTGCATGTAAGAAGACTAAACTAAGTGAGGTTAAGGGTTTGAAGTAGAGTACCACCTTCTTGGTATGTGCTTGACTTTGATGACTTATATCTTGAATGAAAATAGCAAGCTAATTGTACTGTAAAATCATTGTTACAAAAATAACCAAAAAATCCTCTTTAATTAAAATAATCCTTCTAGGTATTTCAATTAATTTCTAAGAGAGCTAATTTCACTATCCAAACAACCATCAATCTATTTATTGTATACAATTACCCATAATTCAGAATTTGAATGTAATGAAACTAACCATAATTACCAAAGATATAACAACAAAATGTAGTACAACATGAATTGTTTGATAGAATGCCTCAAAGATATTTCATCTCATGGAATGAAATGATATGATTGCAGAATGTGCACAAAATGGATTTTGCAAGGAAGCTCTCAAAATATTTGAATTAATGAAGCACTCTGGAACACTGACATTGTAAGCTTTGTTTGTGTTCTAGATGCATGTAGTCATGCAGGTTTAGTGGATGAGGGTTGCACATACTTCACACGTTAGTAACCCTTATTGCATTACATATATAGTTGATCATTAGGTGTGCATGGTTGACCTTCGTGCCCATGTTGGCTATCTTGAGGACACCCTAAGCATTATTATTGAGATGCCAGTTAAACCTTTTGTTCTTGTGGATCATATATGAATATAGGCTGAGTATTCCAACAACACTGCTTTTTTAGTTGAATCCTAAAAATCTTGCAACTTATGTTTTTCTCTATAACATTTGTGTAGAAGCGGGCAGGTGTTTTGAGGTTCAAATAGTAAGGAGATTGATGAAAGATAGAGGAATTAAAAAGATATTTGTATGTAGTTGGATTGAAGGGCATAAAATGGTACATGCTTTTTTGTGTAGGAGACAGATCACATCCATAAGCATGGGAGATCTATGCAAAATTGGAGAAATTGTCTTGGAAAATGAAAAAAATAGGATATTTCTAGATTCAAGACTTTTACTCAATGTTGTGGAATAGAAGAAAAAAGAATCATTTATCTACCAACATAGTGAAAAGTTAGCAATTGCATTTGGTTTGTTAAACATGGCCCCTGGTACAACTATTACAGTTGTTAAGAACCTTCGAGTATGTTCTCATTTTCACACTGCATCTAAATTCATCTCCAAGATTGTTGCAAGAGAAATTTTTTTGAGAGATTTGAACCATTTCCATCATTTTAAGCATGGAAAATGTTCTTGTGGAGAATATTGGTGATTCTAAATGAAACAATTTGAAAAAGAGGCTTACACTATAATAATGTGCACTACATCGGATATCTAGTAATAATGAAGGGACATCCATCAAAGCATAACAACAAGGATTTTTTTGTCATATGTTGTAGTTACAAGTTCCCTGCTAGACATACATGAAAATGTGGAAGCAATATACACAAGGCAAGTGAACTGTTGCAAAAAAATGCCTCAAAGAAATGTGATATTTTGTTTTATAGTTTAACTGTAATACCGCACCATCTTGACATGATCCTTGCAGTGATGTGGGATGTTACCGCTACACTGCACCGCTATTGCTTGGCCTTTGTAGTAATGTGGGATGTTACCGCTACACCGCACCATTATTTCTCGGCCTTCATGGTAATGGAGGATGTTACTACTACATCGCACTGTGTCTTCTTGGCTCTTGCAAGGATGCAGGAGAAGTATTTTATTTACCACAATACTGCACATTTATTGCTCGACCTTCGCAGTAATGTGGGTTGTTACCGCTACATCGCACTGTGTCTTCTTGGCTCTTACAATATGGTGGTATTATGAAACTTGTCACAATAGTCTTATGAAACTTTTCACGACCATCTACTACCTTGACACAATAGTCTTATGAAACTTGTCAATATTTATGGGAACCTTTTAAATTACATTTAGATCTAGAAGGAAACTATCCTATAGGGATGACAGTCCCAAGAAACATGGTGATGGTTACACGAATAAATATTTAACTAGAAACCATGAATTTTCAATGCATAATGGAGAATGTACAGAGTTAAGTCAGTGAGCAAACATCCTTGGAGAATTTTCATCAAAAGTATGACAATCTAAGATTTTGTTAATGATGTTGTGTATTTTGCAAAGCCGAGATTGATTGTTATCAACATTGGGATGAATTATAAAGAAAAATCTTGTAGAATTAGTCTATTTTTCCTACTAAATAAATCTGTGTTAATCCCCTTCAAGGATTTGGTGCACCTATTTAGGGGCACATGAAACAAGAAATCAAATATCTAAGTATATTTCAGAAGTCAAATATTAGCATATGGCTTTCTTTGGGAAAATTAGTGGCAACAAGATCCATATCTCCCCATTGATACAAGATATTTAGTCATAAGGTATCAGATAGTCCAATCCATGATTCAATATTAAAAACATACTAATAACATCCAAAGATATTTTTTAGCTTTAATAACAGTTGTCATTAGAATTGGGCCATATGTACTTGGAGTATCCCCTACAATAGGATTTTATTAGTCTATCTATAAAAAAAATCCCTTAGATTTTCTTGTATGTCTAGCAAGGCACTTGTAACTACAACATATGACAAAAAAATCCATGTTGTTATACTTTGATGGATGTCCCTTCGGATATCTAATGTAGTGCACATTATTATAGTGCAAGCCTATTTTTCAAATTGTTTCATTTAGCATCACCAATATTCTCCACAAGAACATTGTCCCTGTTTAAAATGACGAAAATGGTTCACATCTCTTAGAACAATTTCTCTTGCAACAATCTTGGAGATGAATTTGGATGTGGTGTGAAAATCATAACATACTCGAAGGTTCTTAACAAGTCTAATAACTGTACCAGGGACCATGTTTATGGTGGTAGATAAATGATTCTTTTTTCTTCTATTCTACAACATTAAGTAAAAGTCTTGAATCTGGAAATACCCTGTTTCCTTCATTTGACAAGCCAATTTCTCCAATTTTGCATAGCTCTCCCATGTTTGTGGATATGATATGTATCCTACATTTTTTTAATTGATTTATCTTTTTGTTGTGTTTGGACTTACTTTTGTAAACTTGCAATATACATCTTTCTGAATTGAGACTAATAGTAATTTTGGACTTACTTTTGGACTTAATTGATTTATCTTTCTAAATTGAGACTAATAGTAATTTTTTTGGTTGTATTGAAGCACAACTTCATTCATGGCAGAAAAGGAAGACCATGTTGCTCATATCAAATGGCATGTTGCATATAAAGGAGGAAAGATTCTAGTTGGGTTATTGTTGACTGCATTAAAGGAGAGAACTTCATATATGGGACATGATCAACACTCTTCGTGTTTGATTCTACACGTTAATGATTAGTTAATGATCATGTTAACTAATCGTGGTGTGGTGGTGACTATACCACACCACCACAAGATACCTTAGACCATCACCGCGGGGTAGCGGTAACCACTACAATACTGCATTAGTCAACATGGAAGCACCACAGGGTGGCGGTAACACTACACTACTGCAAGCTCAATCTAACACCTCTATGAGGTAGTGGTAAGTATCATTCAACTTCCAGTCACTCCATGGGTCACCGCAAGATGGCGATAAAGGTTTGAACTCTCACTTGGTGTAATATGACTTGATGACGACCAAGTTGGGGGTCCACTAGTGAATTTGAGGCACATAATTCCAATAGGTAAATGCCATAAATTTTCCAAAACAAATACAAATGTATCAAACTCAAGTCACTTAGGAAAATAGGGCATGTGAGACTTCCCACTAAATCAATTCAAAATTAATAAGGTGTAAATATATGGCTCTTTTAGCACTACAATTAAGGTGTAAATCACAAATATATAAGCAAGATGTGGCATAGCTACCAACAATTGCAATCCATAAATAAAGCACTACTGAAAAGACAACAAAAAGAGAGAATGTAGTAGAAATCCTAGCTGAAAGATAAGACTGTTATTTAAAAATCAACAAAAGGAAAAGCTTAAACTTGTATAACACTATAGAAAACCTAACCACCTAGTATACAAAGCAACCTTTTCATATAGATCTTGATCATGGGACATCCATCAAAGCATAAAAACATGGATTTTTTGTCATATATTATAGTTACAAGTGCCCTGCTAGACATACATTAAAATGTGGAAGCATGGACAATTTGTATCAAGCCAAATGTCAAAAAGTATAATTAAAAAGATAAATCCTTACAATTGGACCTCAAATTGGACCAAGCAGATTTATGATTTTATCTTTAGAATGTAGGAACTTTCTCTATCAGAGCTTCATGACCTCAAATTGGATCTCCAATTGGACCAATAGATTTATGATTTTACCTTTAGAATGTAGGAACTTTCTCTATTCAATATTCATGACCTCAAATTCGATTAGAAACTGGATAAGTGGATTTATGATTTTCTCTATCCACCAACATTTGTATTCCTACACTCAGGTTCTGCTTCCAAGCGAAAAAACTTGGAAGTGTTTCAGACTAGCTGAAAGTACTCTCCAACCTAGTTATGTCATTAATAGCAATCCAAGTTTTCCTGAACCGACCATACCCGAATGTTGCATCACAATTTATTCTTCCTACACATAAAATTTCCACATATTAACCCCTTCCAAATAAAATATTTAATCATCATAAAACCATAATTAACAAATCATTTTAGTTTTAGAAAGAATCTGATGTCATTTACTATCAAAACAAAAGTTGTGTAAATGACAAAAAATCCATGAAGCCTCCTAAATGTAGCTTAAAGCAAGTTTACATGATGGGTTTCAGCATAAGAAGCTTTCTACCATAGCTCTCAATGAATGTATTATAAGCAAAAAACAAAATTCTTCACACTCTTGAAGTAATGTAATAAAAAAATTATTCCAAAAGTATGTTAACAAGAGTTAACTAAAAACAAAATAATTTTTGGCTTGGTTTCTTTTTTCAATATGCCACGTGGAAATGGAATAATCACCAAGAAACCCTAACAATAAAAAAATAAAGTAAAGGTTCAAGAAAGGGAATCCAATGTACTATTGTGTAATGGTGATGAAGGAACTTCTATGAGCATGGCCTGCATACAAATCCCTTCCATTGAATTTCCATCCATCCAAAGAGAAAATAAGCAATGTAAGGATTTGAGCAATATAAGTCCAAAGGGTTATGTTGTAATGATAATGGAATCACAAGAGCACAACTGAGGAACAAATTCTTGTGACTGTAATTATGTGATCCATAACTCTATTGGTCATGTGGCATAGTTGTGCTATAACAAATATAGGACGCATTCATCTGTGACCCAAGTTTAATGTGGCTATGTTGTGATAGAAATGGAGGCACTCATATGAGCACAATTCATGTACAAATTAATCATTGTCATCACAATTAGGTGTCAATCATCATTGGGTGCATTTAGGTTGACTAAAGTTTAACAAGTTACAATGTAATGATAGCATGATACAAGAGCAATTACCTCTTGCTGCAATAAAGAGCCTATAACTCTAGTTGATATGCAGAGTGGTCAAGTGTTATATCAATTATGTAGTGCATTCAAGCACAACCTATGTTTCATGGGCTATTCTAGAGAGTGATCAAGATTTTCTAAACCTTATGAATGTTACTTAAAAGTGTACAGCTTAAACTATTGACCAATTTTGTTACATACTTGAATGCAATCTTGGGTTACCACAAACTATAATAATGTGATCTACTAATAACCATTATGGGAAGTACTAAAGCAAGACCCATGCTATATATAAGATACATTTCCCTGATCAGGTTTACATACTTTAATGATCAGTACAAGCTTCCCACACACTCTAGGATACAATCCAAGATCATACCACACCTTGTCAAGATAGCTAATTTTCTAACCCAAGATTTAAAGTTGTTTTTTAATACCAAAAAAAGAATTGGTAAGAGCATGACTAGGGTACAAATCCTAGGCCTCTATAGAAACATAAACCATAACTCTAGTGGGTTAGTGAGGTTGCAATACCAAAACTATTGAAGCATTGTAGTTGTGACATCCTTGAGTTTTACCTATTCTAAATGTGCAAAAACAACTAAAATACAATGGAAAAACACAAAGAAACACCTCAAGATTAGTCTAAGGAATTGTTAATACAAAGAGATAAAATGAAAAAGGATTACAAATAATTATACCTTCTCTTTGCAGCTAAAACTCCTTGGTTGGCCCTTGATTTGGATTGCTCTGTATGCTCCTTAGATGGCTATTGATGTGGCTAAATGCAAGATTTACTAGATGGTGGGATGCAAATGTAAATAGCTAAAATGGATGGCTAGATGAGAGAAAAATTCTTGTAAAATAAGTGCACAAAATGACAGCATAAGGTTGTTCAAATGACTAAGTGTTTTCTTTTTTAATGCCTTAGAAGAGGGGGTATTTATAGAGAAATTTGAATTCTCTAGAGAATTCAATGGTTGAGATTAAGCCACCAAGATCAAGATGTAGGGCTATGGTGAGTTGAGGACTCACAAGCCCTCACATCTTGACATGTGGAATGTGAGATGGCCAAGGATAAGATGATGTGGAAGTGAGGTGGAAGGGAGGTACATAATGTGTAAGAAGGACATGTACCTTGGAAGTACATTGGGAGATGAGAAGATTCCTTGGAGAAATAAATGTGAATTAAAGCTTGGGAGAATCTAGTGAATAAGAGAGGGTCTCCAAAAAGGTGGGATTTTGTCACATGTGACTTGATGTGATAAGTTAAATATTCTAGAAGATCCATGGGAAAAGGGGATTCTAGGAGGAATAAAATGTGAATTAAAAATTCACATGGGGAAGAGGGGAACCTAGGGTGAATAAAAAGGAATTAAAAATTCCTTTGAGGATGGGGAGAGTTGACCAAGGTACTAATTAGGCCTAACTAATCAGTAATCAGAGGATAATTAGGGGTTAATGAGGATTAGAAGAAAACTTGCAAAAGTTGGAGGATGTCACACATCCTAATCAAGGATTAGGCCTGTGCACATCCCTAATGAAGAGATTACGAGATGGATTAGATGAAAATGACATGTGAGGGATTAAATAAATGTATTATTTATTTAATTAATTTGATAAAAATAGGATTAAGGAGGGTAAGGTATTTAATTGTTAATTAAATACCTCAGGGATTTGGCAGAATTAAGGGTATTAATTAAATAATAGTAATATTACTTAATTAACTCAGATAAGAGGATGTTTAGATGAAAAGTGATAAATTTGGATAAATTGGGTGTCCAAATTTGGATGTCTACATTTTTCCCCTCTTTGAGATGGTGTTACGAAGTAGCATCATTTCAAAGAATATTAAAATATAGAACCCAAATGAAGAGGGTTAGATTGGGAAAGATGCCCAAGTCATCAAAGGGATGACTAGGAAGAAAGATGATGGGGGTGAAGATGAAGAGTAGGGTTTTAGGATGCCCCCTCGAGAGGACATGTGGGTTCAAGAGAACATGGGTGTGCTCTCGAAATGGATGAGATGATGGAAGGGGAGATGAATAAGATGATGCAAAGGAGTGGAATGATAAGTGGTAGGAGATGGATGAAGCACAAATGGATTTAAGGTGATGTTGCCTCAATCAAGGTACAAGCCAAAAGGGGTTGATGATGGAAGGAGTGTTGTCAATGAGGGAATGAGGGATCCCAAAACAACATGAGGATAGGGAAGCATACATCCCACTGAGTGGTCTTGATGAGGGAAGGATACATCCCAAAACACCACTAAAGAATAGGGAAGAATACATCCCAATGATGATGATGAAAGTGTTGTTGATGAGGGAAGGATACATCCTAAAACAACACCTAAGGGATAGGGAAGGATACAGATGGATGATGATGATGATGATGATGATGATGGGGCCGAGTCTAGTAACAAGACTAGGGACAAGACAAAGGATTTGATTAGATGATTTGTGCTAGATTGAATGGGTGAGGATGGAATTGAGATGTGAGATAGATAAAAGGATAAAAATGATGGAGGGTAAGATGCTTAGAATAACCAATGTATATTATTCTAAGAAGATTGAAGAGATGATGATAATAAATTGGATAGATAGGGGGGAGATTGATGAAGGATGAATGCATGGGTGGGCAAGATGAAATGAAATCCTAATGCAACTTGCCATCTTCAGAGCACTATTTTTTCTATAGCATAAGACACCAAGTTCCAGGGTATGTGGAACCAAGGAAGATTAGTGTATAATGCATGAAACAAACACAATAGACAAGAAGGATATCCCAACACCCCAAAGTCACTGACTTTGGTTGGGCCAAGTATTGGAATAACCACAAGCACACGAGGATGCCCCAGTGTAACACAAGACCACAAGGATCTTGGTGGGTACTACGTGGGATAACCAAGAAGACACAAACAAACAAAAGATCAAGATATGCCTCTATGTGTACCAATCAAAGCACACCATGATATGATGGATCAAGGTGACCATGACAAGAAAATAATGATAAGGGGATCAGAAATAAAAAACCAAAAAGTATCAAAGATCACAATCAATTTCAAACATCCTTTTCCATAGGACCAAGGGGATGGATGGGGTTGATGAGGTCTGTTAGGAAGGATGCATCTTGTTGAGACCGATGATGTATACTAAGCTAAAAGATCGATATTACACGGAATACTCAAAACCGATTAGATCTACTGATACTAGTGGATCTCGTTTGTTAAGAACCAGCTAGATAAGGGCATAGCTTGATGACACGACACAAGGGAGATAATACATAAGATAGAAGACTGACACATCCTAGCGAACTAGGGGCTCGGGGATTGATCAAAGATTAGCCTTGCCTACATGAAAGCGCATAGCCCTCGTAGTTCGATAAAATACCATGGATGAAAGTGGAAAGAGGAAAATGGAGACCGATGATGGATGATAGGACTGGACGGACAAAAGAGCAAAGTGGACAATGAAGATCGATGATAGACGATAAAAGAGCGGATAGACAGAACCTCGAGGGTGGATCAAATGATCGACCTTTCCTACGTGAAAGCGTAGGGGCAACGTAGTTCGACCAAAGGACAAAGACAAACAATGGATAAAGGGTGATGAGATGAAAATGATGGGACTGATACGATGAGAATGAGAATGCATTGGGACAGATAGGATGATGTGATTACAAAGATCGAATTATGGATAGTTATCAAAACAGTAAAATGACTTGGGAGGATGGAATTGAAAAGATGAGAAAGGATAGGAAGTTCAAAAGATGTAAAAGAAGCAGAAATGATGGTGATGATAAGAGATAGATGGGATTTGGTTGTGTGGGAGTAGCCTGGCTAGATACCAATGACAAGGGATTATTGAGATAGGATGAGGATAAAGATGAAAGAATGGATAGAGAGATAGGGATTAGGGATGGAGAATTGTTTGGATGGATAGAAAGATAAGTATTGGAGATGAAAGGGATGGGATAGATGGATGGAGGCAGGATGGGATGTACATGATAGATGGTTGAGGATATGAAGGGATGTTATGATGAATGGCGTCTCAGGACTATGTCACAAAGGAGTAGATGTCCCCACTCTAGATATGTCATGTATGATGGGGCATAAAGGATGGAAGGCAGGTGGATAGGAAGATAAAGGGAGATAACTGGAGGAAGATGGGAGGGAGTGACTAAGAGGAATCTGAGTAGGCATGGATGAGATATACAGAAATTATCCAGGCATGCATAGATAGGTGCCCTGTTTTGATCAAGATCCTACAAGAAGGATGGAGGATGGGAGATAAATGGGATATGATGGTAGGAGTCTGGGCACTTACAAGGTACAGGATGGAGGAGATGAATGAAGGCATTATAGCCAGAAGATGCGATTGCATAGCTAGAAGCACCATAAGAAGCTTCATGGGATTGGGCCAGGAATCTATCAGGAAGCTGCCCCAAGTGTGGAGAAAGATGGGGATTTACACATAGCTGTTTTCAGGTTTTCATCATAGTACTTACTCCAAAGTGCTTTTTCCAATTTACCATTGGTTTGTGTTACTATTTTATTTTGTTTTATTGACAATTTTTTTCTTTTCTAATTTTTTCGTATATTTATTTATTTATTTATTTTGGATAGAAGGTGGGTGGAGATGGATAAGTATAGGGAGGTGGATAAGTGGATGCAGAAGACATGTGATAAGGATGTGGATGAAGGAATCAAGCATCAAATTCCATACGAAATATTAAGAGCCCATGTTTGAAGCGATATTGGATGTTGGTACAACCTTAGTTATAACAATGGAGGAATTATGCAAGGGCAGGTATTAAAGGGATTTGATGGGGGAGGTATGTGGAATAATGGATGGGATGTTGGAAAGTGTATGGATGGAATGATGGAGTAAGCATATGATGGGGAGGCGCATTCAGGACCAACATTGGCACATGTGGTGGGGGGTGTGATTGGCACATGTGGTGGGGGGTGTGAAAGGATAGGAGGATTAATGGTTGGATGATGTGGGGCTAATGGAAGGTGTAATGGAGGATGTGGAGATAAAGGAGGAGAGGTGATAGAAAATTTTGGGACATAAGGACCCAAAATGGATTTAGGAGGATTTGCATGATTAGATTTTGGAGTAGCAACTTTGGATGTTGTTATAGAGGCTTCATTTGAAGGCATTGCATCTATTTTCTTTGGGATCCACATGATTTTGATTTTTTCTTTGGTGGGCCTTTGCGGCCTACGGATTTGAATTGGATTTTGGATTTTATTTTTATTTTCTTCAACATGTCTTTTAGGGGGGACATGAGGATTTTTTGATTCATGTGGATGTTTAGATTTATGCATATTTACTTTAGTATCCAAAGTGATTTTGACAGCAATGGGATGGGTGTGATGAGGTGGATGATGTGGTGAGGAAGCAAATGGAGTGATGGAGGTAGGATTTTGGGGATAATATGTGGATAGAGGATGTGTAGGTATGTGCCTTTGTTGATCCTAATTAGGGGACATGAGAGTGGGATGTTTATGATGGGTGAGATGGAGGGGTGATGGATGGATGAAAGGATGAATAGGACAAGATGGAGGAGGTGATTTTGGGATATAAGGGCCCAAGATAGACATAGTGGGTGGAGGGACATAAAGACCCAAACTAGATAGAGCCAATGAAGGAGGAATATGGATGGTTGTTTTGAAGCGATATGATGGAGGAGGGGGGATGGCAGCAAACGATCTAGTGGAGTTATGGGAGGAGCCTCTTATCTTTTTAGAAGAGGATCGAGGAAGATGTGTGGAGGTTGTACCAACATTCTTGGATTTGGAGTTGTGAGTAGTACATCCAAGACCTTGCGTATACAAATGTTCTTTAGCTTGGATGGGCTCTATAATACCTTGCTCATGAAGGCCTAAACCTTTTCCTTGATAGTTCATTCTCTTGAGCATTTGATCTAGGATAGGATTTTGGTTATTCTAGAAGAATGATGTGAGTCCATTATTAGGTGAAAGAGGAGGGTTGGTGTATATGTTTTGTTTTTCATCTGCGAGGAGACCACCATGGAGGAATGAGAGGGGACCAAGGGGATATAGAATAGGTAGTGATGGAGGATCATGAGATGGAGATGATGGGGTAGTAGCATCCTAACTAGGTAGAATAAGCGGTAAGGGAACAGGAGATGAATTAGGTGATATGATAGGATTGGGATTCGTGGCAGCAGGTGATAAGGGCTTGTGCGATGGCGTGATTGAATCTAGAGGGTCAAGGGGATCAGGGGTCAGAATGGATGAAGGACTAGACTTGAGATGGACTAGATGGGATTATAGAGATCTTCATGTGGAGGAGGGAGAATATGGTGGTATTCTTTGGATCAAGCTCTTGGAATGGCAAAAGTGTTGGAGGACTCTTCAAGTGGGAAGATAGGTATGGAGGATTCATGAGGTTCATGGGGATGGGTTTCAATACTAATAGAAGTGGGAGGAGTGGATTGTATTTTGGTATTTTTTATGGATTGGGTGGATCTAGGAGTAGAGGGAGTGGATTGGACTTGGGTGTCTTCAATGGATTCAGTGGCTCTTGGAGTAGGAGTTAGGGGTTCAATGGATTCAGTGGGTTTGATGGTTTCAACAATTTGAGCAGTGCTAGGGGTGGTAATAACAATGATAGGCGTGGTATGGAGAAGGGTCTCATCACTAGTGATCAAGGATGATGGATCAAGATGACATGGTTCCATGACTTCAAGATGTGGAGTTGGGGTTGGCTTCTTTGTCATGAGTCCTTGGATAACTTCTGAAATTAGAGACTTGCATATGGTTGGCTTGGCTTGGGTGGTAGAAATGGATGAGGGATTATGGATTGGTGGAGGACTAGGATTATGGATTAGTGGCCTAGGGTGAGATGAAGGAATGGGATTGGATGTAATACTAGGAGTAGATAGGGGATTAGGATTAGATGGAGGGTTAAAGTAGGGATATTGGTATGGTGAATTAAGATATGTGGATGGTTGATTAAGAAAAGAGGATGCGACTAGTAGATTGTGTTAAGGGTATTGGGATGGCAGATTAAGATGTGAAGGTGTGGATGTTAGATCAATATAGAGGGATGTGAATGTTGGATTAGGGTAAGTTGATGGGGTTGATTGGTGTGGAGGATTAGGATAGTGTGTCATAGGTGCAGGATTATGATAAGAGTATTAGGATGGTATATTAGGATAAGAGGATGCGGGTGTCAGATAAGAGGAAGGTGTAGATGAAGGATATGATGGATATGCAGATGAGGAAGATATTGGACATCCCTTGTCAAAGGTAGCATAAGGAG
>VDFB02199639.1:0-82882 GCA_007258455.2 Sequoia sempervirens
CTATGATCTGCTTTGGCAACTTCGCACGAGATGGCTTTGGAGTGCTCATCCAGTGAGTGTTAATTGTATCCATGCACCTCTCGAAAGCAGAAGCATACATCCGCTCCGCTCGCTCCCTGGACTTGTAAATCATGTTCCTATGTACCCGGATCCCGAAAGCTTCACCAATGGCTGCCGGGGTGAGATTGGCAAGCACTTGGCCATCTGGTGACATGATCGACTGGTGTTCTTTCTCGTAGCAATTGGCGCACTCCATTATAAGCTCTGAGCACTGAATGGCTGGCGGAAAACCAGCAGCTGCATATAGCCCACTTCGGACGATGTTGTGCGAAGTGACCGAAGCCCGATGACTTCCAATTCCGAACAGCCTGTTCTTGAAGGTGTCCAGGTTGACAGAGCCCAAATTAGTGTCCGTCAACTTGCCCAGCTTTGAAATGAACTTCGACTCTGGCATGAACGTTTTGCTGAGCTTGTTGATCATAGCCTGTCTGGAGGCACCATTGTCCTTTCCGGTTGTCCTCGCTTCAGCCATCTGCAACATAACAAACATTCATCAGCAATTAAATTTAATAAAATAAGGCATTGTATAGGGGCTGCAGTCGAATTCTAGAAGCTGCAATAACTCTCGTGTTTGCAAACCTCAGCTTCTTCACTTGAATATATTCGAATTCTGACACTTAGAACAGATTTCTAAGTGAACTTTGATGACTTTATTTCACTATCAGCAATCAGCAATTTAAACTTCTATGACTTCGCACTTCAAACCAGCAAATATCAAGCTCACAAGTTCGTACTTTTGACTTCAAGGCGCCCCACAGGCAACTTCAACTAAGCTCAACAAATCAAATTTCAGACTTCAGCCTCAATACTAGCAAAGGTCGTACCTCTTCTTCTTCAGCAATGGCGTACCTTGACTACTTCAGCAACTCTCGAATTCCTCAGCAAAATTCAAACCTCAGCAACTTAAGGCGTCCCCTTTCAACTTTCAGCACAAGCAACCTCAAGGCGCCTTCTCAACATTCAGATTTTAAACTCTCCAAGCAACAGTTCACTGCAACACTTCACTCTCAGAGCAAGTTCGACTTCTCCAATTGTGAAAACAAGTGAAAAACATCTTCATTTATAAGCCAAAACTTCGAATTCTAGAAGAAGTTGAGTTTTAGCCGATTGCCATTAAACTCCACTACTCCACTTCAAAATTCCGAATTTTTCCCTCTCTGATGTTTACGACGCGTCGTCGTCGAGGAATCTTCCATTCTTCTAAAACGGCTTTGGTAAGTTCTTTGAGTTTAATTTCATCATTTTTTTACTCTCACCAGTAGAGACTCTGTCCTTGAATTGAATTTTTTTTTTAACTTCATCATCTGCTCTGGAAAATTCATACTCAAAGAGTTTAAACAAATTTATCTAGGCAACTCCCCTCAGATTGATCGTTCGAAGAAAATTCACTTTGAAAACTCATTTTATTCATGTTTGCCTTAGAAAATTTAAAATTTTCCCTTAGGAAAATTCACCATTTGAGCCTTGATTAAATTCCTCACTGAAAAGGTGTCGGTGAAGCTTGAAAGACTTGGAAATCCATTCATCATCGCAAACGTTCAGTACCCAGAAGCAAATTTTCTCCAGAATGTCTCGGATCCATGGGTACCCAACGAACGGGTTCGTTTAATTTTTCGAATTTTGAACCTTAGAAAATATTATCTTCACCATTTTAAATTGATTCTTCGCCTGTGACCACTCTGTGTTGCTCTGACTTCTTGAAAAATTCGAATCACCTTGCAATATTATCCATCTTCCGGCCTCGCTGAGAAAAATTGCTCGTGCTCCGGAAAATTTTATCATCTGAGTTCCAGGCATATTTTCCAAGGAAAATAATTTTGCCTTAGAAAATATTTCTTTAAAATCATCTTGCACTTGCCTTAGAAAAATTTTGATTGCCAGTGGAGAGGAATTTTTTTTATCAACTTCATTTGGAAATTTTACATTCCCGGCACGCCTCACTTCATTTGTATTTCACTTCACACTTAGGAAATATTCATTTTAAAAGCCCAACGCCTTAGAGAAATTTTTAACACTTAGGCAATATCTTATTTTCCCCCTGAGGCGCCTAGCACACTTCATCCTATTTTTACCACCTTCAAACATTTCAACGCCTTCAAAATATTTCTAACACCTTATAACTCCCTTCAACATAGGCGTACACTTCACTTAGCATTTTATTCTCAACACCTTCAAATATTTTCCAACACACACATCACCCTCAACGCCTTAGGAAAAAAATCTCCAACACCTATAACCTTAGGCGCATATCACACTTGGGAAATTCTAACGCCTTCAAAATATTAAAAAAAATCATCTTAGGCGCCTTACATACTTGGAGAAATCACGCCTAGCAACATTTATCTAAGGCCCACCACCTTGGGCGCATTCTTAGTGTGGAGGAGGATAACGCCTTGGACTTGACCACCTTTCACCATGTCTAGATAACATTTTTACCTTAATTACCACCCTTAATTACCTTTCACATCCAAACATGGGCGCATTTCCTTGTAGGAGGAGGACAAACTTGCCACCACGCCTTGTGACCCTTCAACTTCTACGCTTTTGTCTTCACATGCACAAGTTTGGGCGCATTTTGCCTATGGAGGAGGACGAGATTCTTTGACCTTGTTGACTTTCTCTCCCCTTGAGCGCATTTTGGTGTGTGTGAAGGATTTTCTTCTTCCAACGTTCTTGGGTGACTCTTCACCTTCCAATTTTTTTCTTGACATGGATGCATTTGGGCGCATTTTGCCCTTGCTGGTGGATAAGAAACTTTGACTTTGTTTGACTCCTTGCAACCTTGGGCGCATTTCACCCCCTGTGAAGGATAAGCATCAATCTTGGGCGCATTTTGATGCATGAGGAGGTTTTCACGTTTGACTTTGCTTTGACCACCTTGTGAACTGGGCGCATTTCATCCCCTGAGGAGGATGGGCGCATTTTGAGGGGTGAGGCGGATTTTTCATGCCTTAGAAACTTTTTCAACTTTTCCTTCTTTCATCTTGGGCGCATTTTGCCCCTGCTGCAGGATAAAAACTTTGACTTTTGTTTGACTTTCCTGCCTTGGGCGCATTTTAGCCATGGTGGAGGATGAACTTCGTTTTCAAAAATTTTCCGCGCCTCTAGCTGGGATGGGCGCATTTCCCTATGCATGCTGGACGAGACTCCAGACTTAGACAAATTTTCATCATCCTCGCCAGCATCGTGCCCTGCTATTTATAGTAAGTTCTCTGAATTTGGACTTCTGAAGCTCGAAATGGCCTGAAATTTTAAACATAGCATCCTCATAACTTTATCAACCTGTTGGCACTGCCACTTTTAATCACCCTGCTATTTATAGCCTGTTTCTGAAGGTGGCTTACTATAAATAGTAAGCTCTTGTTTCTGATAGCTCCCAAGCTCCGATCGAGTTGAAATTTGAATGAAGTGGCTCCTCACCCACGTGTTGTTGGGCGACAGCGGCGCATGCCGCTGATTTACTATTTTTAGCATGTTTCCAATTTGACTTACTATAAATAGTAAGTGCTCAGGTACATTTCGAAAATTTCACGGCTATATGGCTGAAGGACGTGATCAGCGATGGTTTACCCGGATTTTGAAGATTTTGACTTTTTGATGCCTATTTTTAGGCTCCAGTACGACCTTAATTTGCGGCGTGCATCGCGTATCTAAAGATCCGTTTGCTTTTTTCGTTTACGCAACCTTTGTGATCGGCTCATTGAATCTGAGGAAGCTGTTGGGTGGCGTGCCGGGACACACACGCTAAAATAGCAAGTTCCTTTAATTGATTATCTCGGTTTGCATGTCACACCATCGTGAAGCTCTTGAAAAACCCATCAGGAATCGCGACATGCAAAAGAAATTTCGACATGCAAACCCTAAAAATAGCCTCGGAAGGCTGAATCCTGAAAGTGGTCGCCTCGACTTGCATGTTACGTCATCGCGAAGGTCTCGAAAAACCCAGAAGGAATATCCAGACATGCAAAGAAAATCTCTGCATCTGAACCCTGAAATTCGTGCCGGAAGCCGGACTGCTAAAAATAGTAAGTTATCCGTTTTTGCTCAAATTTGGCACGCAAGCAGTCCGATATACTCTGAGTGCCGTGTGATGATCGGAATCTCAAAATAGCTGACAAATTGCCCTGAATTGCAGACTTACTAAAATAGTAAGTACCTTGGAATTTGATGAAACTTGGCTGAAAACCTGCTGGATGTCTGCTGACAATATCATTAAGTTCAAATTTTAATTTTCTCACTTTATTTGACCTTGGATTGGCCAGAAACGATGAAACCCTAATTTTAGACTTGGCCAATATTTCGCGTTTAAGCTCAATGACGGACACAACCCCCCAAAAGACGGACACCAGAAAAGAGACAGAGAGAGAGAGAGGAAAACCCAAGCCAAAAGACCGGAACGGAGCAAAAAAATTAGGGGGTCCCCATCTTGAATGGGGCAATGTGTGAAAAAGGTCACAACAGGTTCATTCAGACTTCGTGGAGTTTTGGCAGGACAAAGGATCATTACCCTTCTTGATACAGGAGCCACCCACAATTTTATCGATGCTAGATTTGTGGAGAAGCGCGGACTCATAACTGAGGAGTTCGAAGGCATTAGAGTTAAGGTGGCAGACGGTTACACTCTCAGGTGTGATCGAATGATTAAGGATCTCCCCTTACGCTTGAACAACTATGAGTTCAAGGCTAATTATTACATGGTGAACATGGGGGATATCGATTTAGTCTTGGGCATGAAGTGGCTTCATTCCCTTGAGGAAGTCACTCTTCGTCTCAAAGACATGGAGATTCATTTTGATGTCGATGGGAAGACACATATCCTGAAGGCCATTTGGGACAGCAATGTCAAGACTATTTCCTTTCGTCAAAAATGGAGAGACTCATGCGACACGACATGGTAGAGTGGGCTGCCGAGTGCACATTGGCACCTATACAAGAGGGACAGCACAAGACTGAGTATCATCCTGACATTCAGCAGTTGAGAGTCAAGCATGAGAAGGTATTCAGTGATATTCCGCCTGGGAGACCTCTAGATAGGGGCATTGAGCACATTATAGAACTTGAGGAGGGCGCTAAGCCTGTCATGATTACTCCTTACAGGCATCCTAAGAGGTTGAAGGATGTGATGAGCCCCTGCTAATATAGACTCAAAACCTTTCAATTTCTGCTTTGGGAATTTTGTCAAACACTTGTCATGTAAAGCTGATATATGCTGATATAAACTTTTGATTGCTGTGTTTTTGGTTTTTGGCACTTGACAATGATGTTTGAATGCTCTAATACCACTGTGATGAGCCCTGCTGGCTCGCAACCTCAAACCCCAATTTTCTTAAGTCTTTAGGTGTATTTTAAGTTTTTTAGAGAATTCTTAATAGACAGAAGAGAAGGGGCGCACACCATATTGCTCATAAAATGAAAATTAACACTATTCGCTTCAGAAAGAGAGTGTAGATTGCATTATTATATAGAGACAAATAGAATGCAAATGATACACATACCAAAATAGCTCCAGATTATTTAAATAAAGAAGTTGCTAGATCTACAGCCGGAAAAGGTGAAATCAAGCATATGAGCACGCCAGATCTCCAAAACTCATTTCTCCTGCTTAGAAACTGGATACAATGCCTTAGAAATGCTGGACGCCAAAGAAGAAGCACTGAAATGATCAAAAAGGAAGGCGTTTCTCTAAAACCCTTCACACGCCTTTTCCAGAGAGGCACAAAACCAAGGTAAATGTACGGCCAAGGAAAGAATGTAAAGAAACTCTGCTGGAGGCCTCTGACTCTGAAGGAGGATGCGCCACCAAGAAGAAACCCTCATTTATTGCAAAGAACAAACAACTGTATATATATAATCTCTGTCTGCAACTGTAGAACCTCTGTGTGAAGCTCTCAACTGTACTGATTCAGCTGATCTTTCAAAGCCTCAAAAGCACTCAACACTGAAGAGTTATCGTTCCTCAATGGACAAATGTTCAAACCCTGGTCACAGGAGAATGCATAGGAGAAAATAGCACAAGGCAAATTGAAATAGTCAAAAGAAGAGTTTCATTTGCCAGAGAAATGCTTTATACCCAAAAGGGCACGCATTTCAAGAAGAATACACCTTTTTTAATCATTAAAATCTTTTAAAATTGTATTAAGTCCTTTTCCATAGTTTTCCACTTAATACTTGAGCGCACCTTTTTAATATTTTATGTCATTAAAATATTAAATCTCCTTTTGAACATTTTTTAAGTGATATTAAATATATTAAAGTCGATGTGACTTTAATAAAACATTAAGTTAAATAATTAACTTAATCACTTAAAATTGCATAACTCGCTCAAAACTCAGGATAATCCCGTGCCGTCAGAAGCTGTGGACTCCTGAAATGCCAATGCCTGCTGTGAACCAGTCACTGAGCTCTGAAAACCAAAACGATCCAACTCTCCAAAATGTACCACTGACCCTCTAACCAACCTGGCTAGCCCACAAGGGTCCAATAAAGGGCTAACACACTGTTCCCGAGAACTGTCTAGCGAGGGGACATCACAAAGGATGAGATAGAGAAGACGATCAAGGAGTTGCTTGCTATGGGTCACATTCGACCTAGTAAATCACCATTCGCTTCTTCAGTTGTTCTGGTGAAGAAGGATGGCACCCTCCGCATGTGCATAGATTACAGAGTCTTGAATAAGAGGACTATCAAAAACAGGTACCCAATACTTCGTATAGATGAGCTTATTGATGAGCTCCATGGTGCATGCTATTTCACGAAGATAGACTTGAGGTCATGATATCACCAGATCAGAGTTCGTGAGCAGGATGTAGAGAAGACTGCTTTTCGTTGTCATTGTGGGCACTTTGAGTTTGTGGTGATGCCATTTGGGCTAACCAACGCTCCAGCTACTTTTCAGTCCACCATGAATAGGCTCTTCCATTCACAGCTGAGGAGATATGTACTTGTCTTCTTCGATGACATTCTTATTTACAGCAGGACTTGGCAGGAGCATTTGGCTCATCTGGAGACCGTGCTCAGTATTTTGGAGAGGGAGTCCTTGTATGCCAAGGAGTCCAAATGTGATTTGGGGATGACCGAGTTGCTCTACTTAAGTCATATCATTAGTGCAGAGGGAGTGCGGATTGATCCTGAGAAGATCCGTGCTATTATAGACTGGCCTACTCCGGCGAACCTTACACAGCTGCGAGGATTTCTTGGTTTGTGTGGATTTTATTGCAGATTCGTGAATGGTTATTCACGTCATGCAGCACCTATGACGGATTTGTTGAAAAAAGGTGCATTCTGTTGGACTCCTGAGGCACAGGAGTGTTTTGTGAGGTTCAAGGAGCTGATGACTACGTGTCTAGTGTTGGCACTACCAGATTTTTCGAAGCCTTTTGAGCTTCAGTGTGATGCTTCTGGTGAGGGCATTGGAGCGGTGCTTATGCAGGACGAGCACCCTATTGTGTATGAGAGCCGTAAACTCAGAGGGCCAGAGAGGCTCTACAGTATTTATGATAAGGAGATGCTAGCTATAATGCACACCTTGGCAAAATTTAGACAGTATCTTGTGGGCAGTAAGTTTTGCATTAAAACTGACCACAACAGTTTGAGGCATTTCCTGGGGCAGCGAGATCTCAATGATCATTAGCAGAAGTGGGTGAGCAAATTGCAGGCATATGACTTTGATATCTCTTACATCAAAGGCACCCAGAATGTAGTGGCTGATGCTCTCTCACACAGGCCTTATCTGAGCTCTATGGTTCACATTACAAAGGATTGGAGGCATTTGATTGTGGCAGAGTATGCCAAGGATACTTGGGCATCCAGTATTGTTGAGGGATCGATGATTGACACCAAATACACACTTGTGAATGACTTGATCATTTACAAGAACAGGATTTATTTGATCCCAGGTTCAGAGATGAAGAACACTATCATGCGAGCCTTTCATGATGTACCTACAGCAGGACATCCCGGGTACTTTAAGACGTATAGACAGATTTGGGAGAGATTCACATGGAAAGGACTTAAGGCAGATGTTCTTCAGTATGTGCGTGAGTGCCCTATTTGTCAGCAGAACAAGCAGGAGAACACGTATCCGGTAGGATTATTGCAGCCACTTCCGATTCCTGACAGGAAGTGGGAATGCCTGTCGATGGATTTCATTACGGGCTTGCCTAAAGCCCAAGGACGGGATTGCATATATGTAGTTGTGGATCGGCTAACAAAGTATGCCCACTTCTTTCCGATTACCACCACTTACACAGCTACACAGGTAGCAGAGGTCTTCTTCCGTGAGGTATTCAGACTACATGGGTTGCCTCGGAGCATAGTGAGCGACAGGGATAGTCGGTTCCTGAGTCATTTCTGGCAGGAGGTGTTCAGACTTTGTGGGACCGAGCTTACACCGAGCACCAGTTACCACCCGCAGACCGATGGTCAAACGGAGATAGTGAATAAATGGGTGGAAGGTTACCTCCGGAACTATATTGCAGGGCAGCAAAAGGCGTGGGTCAAGTGGATATATCTGTGCGAGTATTGCTATAATACTACCTTCCACATGACCATTCAGATGTCCCCTTTCATGGCGTTGTACGGTTATGAGGCGCCGAGCTTTCTGGATTTGCTACAGAGTGACAGTAGAGTGCCGAGTGCTGGAGATTTGTTGCAGGAGAGTCAGGACACTATGAGGGCTCTCAAGGAGAATATTGCTAAGGCACAGAATCAGCAAAAACAGTACGCAGATCAGAAGAGGACAGAGAGGTCTTTTGAGGTGGGAGACATGGTTTATCTTATACGCGAGCCTCATCACGCCTACTCTAGAAGAGGGTTCAGATTAGCTTAAGCCACGACATTATGGTCCTTTCCGTGATCCCGAGGCGTTGGAGAGGTGGCTTATGAGCTAGAGTTTTCCTCGCCAAGGTCCACAATATTTTCACGCGGTCACGCCTCTCAAGGTGTTGGGACACCGATGGTACCTTCCGGCAGCTTTTACCTCCCTTTAGATGATGAGGGTTGATCTTAGTACCCGAGTCTATCCCGGAATACGAGAGACAGTTGCGTAGGAGGACTATCAGGGAATATTTGGTGAAATGGAGAGATTTTCCAGTGGAAGATGCTACATGGGAGAGCGGAGATATTTTGCAGCATCCGGAGTTGAGATTGCTTGAGGACAAGCAATTTCAAGAGGGGCGGACTGTCATGTCCCCTTCCAGTTGACATCTCTCAGAGCTGATGATTAGCCTATTATGCGACCCTCGTAGGCTGATAGGATGGATAGAGGGTCTTGACGGAGCTTGGCTTGGCTTCGGTTGTCAGAATTTTATCAGTTGGCTTTCGTTCGGGTTCATTCGGACACCATTTGCCTGAATTGCTATTTTTAGCAGTATTTGGCACTCAGCGAGGCACCCCTGCTATTTTTAGCAGTATGGTTTGGTCATGTGCAGAATCACTCACTTATTCGCCAGCTTCAGACGGTTCGTGAATCGGATATATTTCGAGGGAGATATTAATATTTAATTGATTAATTAAATATTAATTATTCGGAGCTTATATTATAAAGTTATAATATTTTAAATATTATAACTTAAGTGATTTTGCTGAAGGGGGTCGACCATCATTGAAGGGGCCATTTTTAATTATAATTTATAATTAAAAATGTGATTGAAACTATTGAAATATTTAAAGGAAAAGTTCAAATTTATTTAAATGATACCTAATTGAGAAAAGTCGCACCTTTGAGGAATATAAGGGTTTTTCTTTGGAATTCGAGCCATTATGATTGAAGTCGAATTTTTGCTGAGTTTTTTCTTCTGAGAACAGAGCCAAGGGTTCCAGTTTTCAACTTGCATTGGAGAACGTGCAATCTTCAGTGTGTGCGATTCAGAGGCTGTGAAATACCAGCTGATTTATTGCCAATCAGAGAGATAACATCATTCAGAAGTTATCACAGAGCTTCATAGAGTTTTCTATCTTCAGGGTTTTGGTCAGAAAATCATCCGGAAAGGGATCTATAGTATTGGCGCCCATTTTTCAAGCTTCAGACATTATTCCTAAGATCCGTACAGATTTGTACTTGCTGTTGCTGAGCCGTACCAGGTTGTTGCTGGGCCGTACTGCCTTGTACCAGGCCGTACCTGTCACCTTGAGAAAAGTGCTTCACCTTTTGACCTTCAGTCTTCACATATAGGGGCGCACTTGCATTTGGATTCGTTCTGGATCATCAGGCACAGGGGAAAGAAGGATTGTATGTTGGCCGTACCATTCATGGCTTTTCACAGGAGGCTGCAAATCAGGTTTTAATCTGATAATTTTGTTTTATCTTGCCTGCATGTCAGATATTTATCATTGTAATAGCCTTAGAAAAATAATACAATCATTAGCAGTGGTTTCTTGAGTCCTTTAATGTTAGATCTGGACTTATTGCATTTATTAGAGATTTTACATCATTTTCTTTAAAAATCGCATTTTACCTTTATGCACAAAAAAACACAAAAAAAACCAAAATACACAAAAACAATAAAAAACACACAGTTTCAGAAGTTAGCGGGAACAGGGGTTTCTACATAGTTGCTACTATCTTGTACTGGACTGTCAACAAAGCCTCTACCACGACCAGGGAAACTTTGATCCCTACCACATCCTTCTAGGGTTTTAAGGATCACTAGGTTTTGGCATAATTCTTGACTGTATGGACAGTCTTTTACCAATCAAAAAACTTTTCTCAACTTACAACAGTCATGCCTTTCTTCAGAGAACTTAAGACTTTTAGTGACTGCACAGGTTTTCAAATCCCTATATTTATTAGCATAATTCAATTTAAAGCAAAACCTTTGTATAAGCAACTGATCTCTTATAGGTTTTTCACTGCTTCAAGCCTTCCCTCTATGGAACTTTTCATGGAATCATGTGCTAAGGATTTGTCAAAACTGGCTTTCATGTGACTGTCCTTCATGGGGTGAAGTCCCTCTTCATAGCATTGGACTGTCTTTTACCATCTGCTCATTGTGATTACAGTCTTCATGATCCTTTTCCCTTGTACAAGCCTACCAACAAATCTTTTCTTAAAAGAACTCATCATACATTGATCTGCATAAACCTCTAAGTTTGTAAACTCTGCCTTTTTACTATGACTGCCATTATATTGGAATGTCCTCAAGATTTTCAAAACCTATGCTCTTTCTTTCCTTTAACCTGTCACTTGCATCTACAGGTCACTTCCTTACTAACTTGTGCATGGTCACTCTGATCTACCATTTTTGTTTTCACCAACTTATGACCATCTAGAGCAATCTACACATTATAATTTGTAAATCTCAGTTTATGAGATAGCTGAAACTCCACCTTTCATTCCTCTCCCCTGTCCTTAAATCTTCTTCTTCATCTTGCACTAGCAGTGAACTTCTGCCTTTCTTATCTATTTCTTTCTTGCTGTGATTTATAGACACTGCCTTAGTATATCACCATATTTTTCCAGCCTGGCTAATCTCACCATCTCACATTACCAGAATGAGGTCAGCTGCATATAAAACTCCACTTGGTGAGTGCTATAGACTACAGTTTTTTTAAATCCAGCATACCAAGTAGACATTCCTGGAAAATGTGAGTCCCAGTATGTCCATCAACAGCACTAAAAAGATCATCAAAGAAAATAAATGTCGGCATCTTGATATAAAGAATGTGCAATCTGTGTTCTTTGCTTTCTTTGCTTTTTCCCTCCACTCAGATTTATTCCTCTTTCTCTACCTTCAGAGAGCTGACCTCTTGACAAAAATTACAAGTGCTTTGGAAATATTTAGGACAGTCAGTAATGTTTGATAGGTTTTATATAAAACCTTCATCATTTGACAAAATGATTGGCAGTAGACAGGGTTTATAACTCGCTATACTTGCTTCTTTTCAGGATTTGGAAAATCTAATTGCTCAGGAATGCACTTTTCTTCTTCTTGTGACCAAGCTTTCTCAAGTCTACATTCATTTGAGATTACACCATTTGATGACTGTCTTTTCAAAAACCTACAAAACTATTTCCATTGTATCCTAACTTCATCATATTATTATCATGATCACCTTTTACCTTGTATCTGCCCTCTATTTTTAACAGATTGCTGCTCTACTTGCTTCCCTCAAGGGTTTTATTTCTCTTCATCTTTAACAAAAAATGCTTTTAACCTCATTAATGATTGTTTATTCAATGAGATTTTTACATTTGTTAACTGCACTTTCAATGCTTTATGAATTCTTGTATTTAGAGGTAAACTTCAACAACCACCCATCATTTACAAAAGAGACATACTTGGCAGAAAATAAGGAAAATATGCACAGGTTCAGCAATGTGGATGATGTAAATGCATGCCTGGAGCCTTTCAATGCAAGCACATATGCCCCTTTCATCTCTTAAAACTTCCGCAATGTGGGCAATCTTCATGAAGCAAGCTGAAACATGGTTTGAATCCAAGCAGTAGGGTGATGATCTTGTGCCATACATGAAGCTCTCCTTCAATGCAGCCAACAAACAATAAACCCTAGAATCTTTCCTCCTACATGGGTTAAGCAAGAAGAAAAGCTTTCCTCCTTGGCACCCAAAAAACTCAATGTTTTACCCTTTTCTCTATTTTGTTTATTAAAATTTTTCCAATACTAAGCCCCCTTGCATTGTTATTTTTGCTATTCCTCTCCTTTTTCAGCACTCACTTAGCAAAACATTAAAACAAAAATGATTTTCCCCTTAAATTTTTGGCTTTAAACTACCTCACGTTGATAAATTGTCAACAAATCCTTCAAACAATTTCTTGAATATACAAAAAGTTTAACAAAAAAGCTAAAGTTGCCGGTTTTGGTATGGGAACGGACATGGGTATGGAATACTGGTATACAGGTATGGCGATTTTTTTTCCTTGAGTATGATACGTGTGGGTACGGCTGTATATATATATATATATATATATATATATATATACATACATGTATATGTATGTGTATATGTATATATGTATATGTATATATATGTATATATATACATACATATGTATATATGTATATATATATGTATATGTGTATGTATATATATATGTATATATGTATGTATGTATGTATGTATATATATATGTATGTATATATGTATGCATGTATGTATGTATATATATATATGCAAAAAAAAAAAAATACAAAATTGTAAATACATTTAATAGTATGATACTTAATCAATCATCAATCATCATTAAATCATTATGGGAATTGATAGAATCAATAGATGATGCATATTCATTAATAAGCTCAATAGCTAGCAATGTTTGCAAGTGTGGATATTGTGTGTGATAGTTTTGAAATTTCAGAGTGTGGCTACAACTTACACGATGTATCAAATTATAATATATATTAAACATAAAATTAAATTCAGATTTCTTTCAAAAGAAATTAAGTAAATCTATAACATAAATATGTCAACCTTATAGATTTCTCATTAAAACACATTAATATTATATATTCATCATACTAAGAATTAAAACAAAATGAAACAATGAGCATTTAACAACAAGATACAAAATTCAAATTAGAAATTATAGGTACACAACTAAATACCAAAGCGTCAAATATAGAAGTAGTATTGGTCTAGGCCCCCAAAGTATTTGATACGCAAACCCATAATCTTGATGTGCTTATATTCTGAGTATCATACATAAATGTATGCATGCTTTGACACATCATGCCTAGTTATGTATTCATGCATGGTTTAAAAAATTCTATGGGTGATACACAAACTCATATAAATCTGGCATAAGCTTCATTGTTTAGGCTTATTATTAGCATTGCAATTCAGAGGCGTTAAAAAAACTAATCAACTTCTAATGAGTCTATGGCATAGCTCTTGACATTCAATTGGGAGCGGGATGGGGAGTTGTTGGGAGCACCCGAGCACCCTTGGGTTCCCTATGGGTTTGTCTAGAGTGAACCTACAGGGAACTCGGGGGTGCCCAAGCACTCCCAGCAGCTCCCCAGCCCGCTTTCGCTCCCAAACGCTCTCGTAGTAGGTTCTTTGGGCTTTTTAGAAGAACTCGATAACATAGCAAAAAAGAAAAAATCAAAATTACAAAATAATAATATCTATCAGTCTACTATTTGTAATGTCCCCTCTTTGCCTATGTCCCCTCCTTGCCTCTGAGCAGTGGAGTTGTCCATTAGCCTATTCTAGAGTTCTCGTAAGCTAAGCGGAGTTTGGTAAGGTGACTTAGAACCAGTTTCTTTTTGTGCTGGTTTTTAGTGTTTCGAGCAAGGCTTTCTATTTTTAGCAAGGGGCCATTTCCATCACTTACTATTTATAGTAAGTCATAGTGTTTATCAGTTTTTATGCTAGTTTGGTGATTTGGAGTATTTATTATTTTTAGTAGTGCTATAAATAGTAAGTCTATTTTAGGTAACTGGTCCTAGCCAAGGCTACTTCAGCAGTGTCTATTTCCAATTTGGGCATTTGTATGGTTAAGGTTTGATTTAATTATTATTTGTATTTCTCACTTCAATTATTTTAATAAAGTTTCTTTAACTTAAGTGAACGGGTCAAGGGGTCATGTAAAAAGCACTTTGGAGCCTATTGTAATGACTTAACATTGTTTTAGAAGGAAACAAAAGTGGAATAGTTTCCTTGTGAGCAAGGATGCCCAAGGGAGATAATTTGAATTATTTTAATTAAAAAGCTCATGTGAGGGGGCATTGGCTTTTGGAGGGAAAGAAAATTTGAATTTGGTTGCCCTAATTCCTTCTTGGCTCAATAAAGCTTCATTTGGATATCTCTCAGTTGACAACATAACAAGATGCTGCTGGATTTTTTCGAGAGGTCTACTGTTGCGTGTTGAGGACAAAAACCTTCATCATTGAGAGTTGGTTTCGGTGGTGGAAGACCCAACCTAGCCGGGGTTTGAGTGATTCCATTTCAGGGGTCACCTAGAGCTTCATAGAGTTTTAGATTTACAGTATTTTGGTGTGAAAAGATGAATATTTTTTAGCACTTTTGAAGTGGGTTTTTGGTATTTGGTGTGTTGAGTTCTTGGATTCATTTTGGTTTGGGTTTGGAGGCGTTTCAGGACTGTTTTCAGAGGTCTGAAGCATTTTTTGAAGTTTTGGAAATTATCTTTACCAAAGACAGAAAATGGAAAGAAGCCCATAACTCCATTTTGGCTTGAGGCTTCATTCTAGGTGTCGCTTCATTGGATACCTCTCTTCAAGGCATCCCATTTCATGCCCAACATTGATTTTAATGATTTAAATCTGAATTTTTAAAGGGGGTTACCCAGCCTAGGAGGGTTGTACAGTTTGGGGTTTCTGGGCACTTTGACCTGATATTGTATAGGTCCCTGTTTCTGCCCTTGTTGAAGTGCATGGAGCTGGTTAATGGCACTGATCTACAAGGAGTTCGTTGACTTAATTCTTGATGATGATTGATGCAAAAATCTGAAGTGATAACACTGCTGTTAGAAGCTTTAATTAGGTCTGGACTGCTAAAAACAGGTCTGATTTATGTAGTAAAAAGTCTGATTTTTGAGTTGTAATCAAATATTCAATGCATGAAGTGATTTCCATTTTGTTTTAAGCAA
Organism: Sequoia sempervirens; assembly: GCA_007258455.2. NCBI lineage: Eukaryota > Viridiplantae > Streptophyta > Pinopsida > Cupressales > Cupressaceae > Sequoia > Sequoia sempervirens. The sequence continues at coordinate 15,630 of VDFB02199639.1, forward strand.
AGTTTCTTTCCAGTTTCCTCTCTTTATGCTATCTATTACATGCAAGCATTGAAAACCATGAAAGACACATGAAAAAAACAAACACAAACCATAAAAAAACAGTGCAATAGCAAACTGGGTTATTATTTTCAAAAAAAAAAAATTAGGGGTAGTCATTACAGTGGTATCAAAGTGCAAATCTTCCTGCCAGCCAGTGGGTGAAGCAAACCTATGAGCCTTAGTGACAAAGAAAGAAGGTACTGTGAGGGATTAAGGAGAAAAGAAGAGTAGTTGTGGGAAAGTTGCCTTTTTGTGGAAGAGGGACAACACATAGAATCACATTCAGTTGAATCAACAAGTTTCAAAAACATGGGTGAAAGGGGTGAAGAAGCTGGAAGAGAAAATGTTGAACCAAATCGGATGATGCTTCTCTTGGATGTTGTGGTTAGGGGACACCAGGAAACCAATCAACGTCTAGCACAATTGGTTGAGGGACTGAATCGATTGGGAGTCAACAACGGAGGTAACAAAGGCAATAATGGGCAAGGAAATGGTATGGGTCAACATGGAGCAGCCAATCAACAGAATAGGGCAACCATGGCTAGACCTCTTATGCCTATATTTCCATCAAGAGTAGAGACACAACTCAATCAGGAGCTCACAATAGTTGAGATGCAAGACCAATTTAGATAGGATTGGATGGATATAGGGTCTGGTTTCTAGCATGACATATCACGTTGGGATTATATAGATCTCAAGATGAGGCATACACCCAACAAGGGCAATGGAGAGCAGACTAATGATCTTTGTAGGAAAGTTGGGAAACTCAATCTTCCTTACTTTGATGGGTCAGGGAATATTTCAGCGAGAGCATGGATCCAAAAGGTGGACACTTATTTCACTGTTAATCCCATGCTAGAGTTGGAGTCAATACAGTATGCTTCCATTCACCTAGACGGGGTTGCTCATGAGTGGTGGCACCATGGGATGATAACTATGGTTCATGCCCAAATTACCTCTTATGTAGAGTTCACAAAAAAAACTAATAGAGAGGTTTGATAAAAAGGACCTAGAACTTCGCTTTAAGGAGTTAGCACAACTGAAACAATGGGGTTCAGTGGATACCTATGTTGCAGATTTTAAGAGATTGTCAATGTTGTTGAAAAATTTATTTGAGAGGAGGCTTGTAGTGCTCTTCATTGATGGGTTATCCGATCCTCTTAGGGGTTGGATTAAATCTTTTAATCCAGCTTCTCTACAAGAAGCAATTAAGATGACTAGAGACATGGAAACTTCCACCTCCAAGGGTAAATTTCAAACCAAAGGAATTTTGCATAAGAAGAATAAGAACAAAAAAATTTCAAAAGGGACTTTGAATAGCCAAAGAAATCTGTTACTAGGATCAATAGAGAGACACTAAATGACCTAAGGAAGAAAGGTTTGTGTTTCACATGTAAGGTGCCTTGGACATTAGGACATAGGTATACCACAAAGGGGAAGGTGCACCAAATAGAGTACTATTTTGCTGAGGAAAGTGCATTAGAAAAATCAGACCAACAATCTGATTCAGAGGAAAGTGAAGAGGAAAAGACTCCTGAAGTGGTTGGAAAGGAAGAGGAAAAAGATGGGAAGCTTGCTCAACTACATTGCTTTCAAAAGAATGAATCGCTTCACATTAGAGGAGTGCTTAAGGTGCAGCAGATGGTTGCATTGATTGATTGATGAGGGGCTGGTTTCTCATAGAGGCCTTCAAACTCATGAGGTAGGCGGATTTCGGGTGATGGTGGTTGATGGATTTACAATCAATTGCACCAAGTTGGTTCCACAATTGAGTTTGCAGTACGAAGTGAAGGAAGACTTCTATGTGGTTAGTATTGGTGATACCAATGCAGTGATGGGGATACAATGGCTTCAATCACTTGGTGAGATCACTCTTAATTTTTAGACTATGGAGCTAAAATTCAAATCAGAGGGTAGAAATGTGGTCTTGAGGGGCATGTCAATTGGAGGGTTTCGTGTGGTCTCTTTTAAATGCATGGAGAGGCTATTCAGACATGATCAAATTGAGTGGGCAGCAGAGTGTGTGATTATGCCTACGGCTACAGAAAAAGTGAAGAGGTCCTATCCACCAGACATATAGGCTTTGCCTTCCAAGTGAAACAAAGTATTCAGTAGCATTTCTCCTGGTAGGCCTTTTGATATAGGCATTGAGCATGTGATAGAACTAGAGGAGGCAGCCAAACCCGTGATCACCACACCCTACAGGCATCCTAAGAGACTTAAGGATGAGATTGAGAAAACTATTCAAGAGCTTTCGGAGATGGGGCACATAAGGCCAAGCAAGAGTCCATTTGCTTCTTCGATTGTGTTGGTGGAGAAGAAGGATGGGACCATGCGCATGTGTGTGGACTACAAGGCATTAAACAAGAAGACAATTAAAAATTAGTACCCTGTCCCACATATTAATGAGCTCATAGATGAGCTACATGGAGTGGTCTATTTCTCCAAAATAGACCTAAGATTAGGATATCATTAGATTAGAGTTAGAGAAGAGGACGCAGAGAAGACTGCATTCAGATGCCACTTTGGCCACTTTGAGTTTCTTTTCATGCCTTTCGGTTTGACAAATGCACCAACTACTTTCAAGACATGCATGAATAGGGTGTTCAATAAACAACTGCATAAGTATGTGTTGATCTTCTTTGATGACATCCTTATTTTCAGTAGATCATGCGAAGAGCATTTGAAGCACTTGGATGAGGTGTTGAGTATTCTTGAGAGTGAGTCTCTTTTTGCAAAGGAGTCCAAGTGTGAGTTTGGGATAACTGAGTTGTTATATTTGGGGCATATTATCAACACTAATGGTGTTCATGTTGATCCTGATAAAATCAAAGCAATACTTGATTGGCCTCCACCCACTAATCTAACTCAGCTGAAGGGTTGTTTTGGCTTGTGTGGGTTCTATAGAAGGTTTGTCAAGGGCTTTTCACAAGTTGTTGCCCCTCTTACTGATTTGACTAAGAAAGGGGCTTTCTCTTGGTTTGAATCAATGCAAAAATATTTTGATCAGTTTAATAACCTGATGAGCTCGTGTCCTGTATTGGCAATTCCTAATTTCTCTAAACCATTTGAGCTCAAATGTGATGCTTCAAGAGATGGTTTGGGGCTTTCCTCATGCAAAATAAGCACCCAATTGCATATGAGAGCAAAAAATTGAGGGGAAGTGAGAAAATTTATTCTACTTATGCTAAAGAGATGCTAGCCATAATGCATGCTTTGGCTAAGTACAAGCAATATCTTGTTGGGGGAAAATTTATTGTTAAAATTAATCATAACAGTCTGAAATCTTTCTTAAATCAGAGTGAGCTAAGTGAAAGACAGTAAAAGTGGGTTAGCAAACTCCAAGCTTATGATTTTGAAATCAAATATGTCAAAGGGAAATGGAATGTGGTGGTTGAAGCACTGTTTAGGAGAGCTCATTTCTGCTCTTTTTTTGAAATAGCAGCAGATTGGAAGGAAGGGATACAAGTTGATTATCCTAAGAATGTCCTTGCCAATAGTATTTTAGATGGTACTTTGCAAGATGACAAGTATAGGGTGAGATATGGTTTGATATTCTATAAGGAGAGGATAATGTTGGTCCCTGAATCTAAAATGAAAGAGCAGATTTTAAAGTCATTTCATGACACTCCTATGGCTAGTCATCTTGGATTTTACAAGACATACAGACAATTCCATGAGAGATTCTCATGGAAGGGTATGAAGGAAGACATTACTAAGTATGTCCGCAAGTGTCAAGTGTTACATTAGAATAAAAATGAACATACTTACACTGCTAGTCTGCTACAACCTTTATCCATTCCTACTTAGAAGTGGGAAAGTATTTCAATGGACTTCATCATAAGGCTTCCCAAGGTGCAAGGGAAGGATTGTATGTATGCTTTGGTGGACCATTTGACAAAATTTGCTCACTTTTTTTCTATATCAGCAAGTTATACAGTGTTACAGGTGGCAGATTTATTCTTTAGGGAAGTGTTTAGACTTCATGGGGCACCCAAGAACATTGTTAGTGACAAGGACAACAAGTTTATGAGCTTGTTTTGGTAGGAGTTGTTCAAATTATGTGGTACCGAATTGACTCCTAGCACTAGTTACCTGTAATGTCCCCATTTTTAGCACTTAACTTTTCAGTGATTGGTAGCCTATTCCCAGTGTGCTGTAGGCTGGTCAGTGGTAGAATTAGGGTTTTCGGTTGTTTGATGGGTTCTCTTGAAGATTCAGGGTTTTGCTTGTTGGAGTTTGGTTGTTTGGATTTTGGATTCCTTCTGGGTTTTCAGAGAGCTTCGCAGATGTATGACTTGCAACTGCGTCGGGCAACTTTTTTGGACTTACTATTTTTAGTAAGTTATGACGGCTACAGCTTGGAGTCGGGGATTTTGGATTGCGGATTCTTTCTGGGTTTTCAGAAAGCTTCGCAATGGTGTCGCATGCACCTTGATCCGAGCAACTTTCCGAATTTACTATTTATAGTAAATTCTATTTTTAGCAGTGGTCAAGTCAGCATCAGCTCATCAAGCTTTCCTTTTCTGGCAATTCATTGGGTAATTCTGATTTTTGGCCTAAGGGGTTCATTTTGGAGAAATAAGTCATTTAAAGTTAATAATGTTTTATTTTATAAAATAACCCCTTGTCCTAGTAATATGACTTTAAGTTGTTTTAAAAAGGGGGACTTTGAGGGTGGTCATCTGTTGGGAATTATTTTGATATTTCTAAAGTCAAAAATACTTCTTGGAGAAAGGGACGCCATTTTATGAAGAGGGGATTTTTAATAAAGTCAAGATTGAACATTATGAAAGGGGGCGCCCAAACTGGAGGGAAAAGGAGTCAATTCAAATTTGAAATTAGGGTTTGTTTTCTAGAAGCTTCTGGAGGGCCTTCTCAAAGTTATAAAAGGGAGCCTTGGGACTTCATTTATCATCTTATGTCTCGAGTAAAGATATGCTACCGGAATGGTAATTGGATTGCTTCGAGGAATGAATCTTCCTAGCCTTGGCTCGACTTCTTGCTTGAAAAACAGCAACTAGTGGAGAGTTAGATTGTAGTTGAGAGAGATTTGTAGTGAGATTTTGCATTGTAGAAGTTGTTTTGTATTTGTAGTTCAGTTTTTTGCATTTTAATCAAAATCTGGAGTTGCTGATTTTGTATTGCAGATTGAAGTTTATACTCATAAGTCTTTGGGCGAATTTATTTTGGTTCTGGGTAGTTTACCCATGCATTTTCTAGCCTTGGGTGCCCGTCTATGCCAAGTTGCAGATTTTTTAGAGGTGTCTTGGATTTTATCTTGTTGGTAGAACATTTCTTGAGGCTGTTCCATTCTGTTTTGCCTGGCAAGTGTTTAGAAAAAAAAATACTTCAATTTGTCAGCTGTTTCTTTCTCTAGTCTTCATTGTCATCATCCTAGCTTTCGTTTGCATCAAGTCTCATGTCATTTTGGCAAGTATTGAGTGAATTGTGAGCATTTTAGTGAATTCTAGGGTTGCTGGTTATGCATATTAAGTTGCTGTTCTGTCATATCAGCTTGCGTAAAATCTATCTTTTGAGTTGGGTTTGGGTTGAAAGTCTTTGTGATCATTGAGGAGACATTATACTATATTGTAGCATGGTTAGACTTTCTTATTTTATGTATTTGGCAGGCAAATCTCTAATTATTGTAAGCTGAACAGTAGTACTGTCAGCAATCTTACTTCTTCTCTGTTATTTCATTGTAATACCCACTGGATAAGTGGAAGAGGCTGGCTTGCTGCCTATTTACTTTGATTTGCATTGTAATATCTTACATCTCCGCCCTATGGTAGCTCCATTCCCACTCCGGGTTTGAAAGCACATTTTGGGTGTTGAGTTTACTTTCAGCATAATAGAAGATAGGGATCCTCTGACCATATGCTCGTTGTCATCTGGCGCATTCTTGGTTAGAGTTCTTTATTCAACATTGTTTTGAGATCCTCTGACCATATGCTCGTTGTCATCTGGCGCATTCTTGGTTAGAGTTGAATTCCGCATCGTTTTGGTTTAAGTGCTAACCCTAACGGTTGTGTGTTGCATTGCTCATTTGTAATTGGAAATTGAAAAAATTTGGCTCAGAATATTTCAGTGGTATCAGAGCCAAGATCCTGCCATCCTGTGCCCAACAAGGTTTAGCTGACAGTGGAATGATAGAGAAATCAGTTTCTACACCAGAGGTCAAAACAGAGTTCAGGTCAGTTTAGAAGTGGCAGTTAAACATGGCCAACAGAGAAGAGATTAAGCTAGAACAAACACTTTTTGAGACCGGGAAAAGACTTGGCAAAGAATGTAAGTCATTGGAAGATGAAAAGAATAATCTTCAAATATTGGAACAATGTTTGAGACAGGTGGAGCAGTCACCTTCTGAATGTATGCAATTGGCATTGTCACCTGCAGTTCACCTTTTAGTTCAGCCCTATTGGCTGGGACATCCAAATGAAGAAATCAAGCTGCTGATTTCTTCTTGCTTCATGGAGTTGATGAGAATGATGGTTCCCATAACACCCTATGATGATGAAACCATGAAAATCATTCTGAATATGATTGTAGAAAGTTTCCAAGATCTTGATGAAATTGGAAGCAATCTATTTGCTAGAAAGGTTGCTATCTTAAAGACATTTTCAGATCTCTGGGTAAGTAACTTGCTATTTGCCTTGGAAATGCATGATCAGATTTATCACTTGTTCCATTACCTCTTCATATCCACTTGGAGTGAGCAAGAAGAGGATGTTATTGTAGTTGTGAAGAAAATCCTTATTCTCACCATTAATGAGTCAGATAAAATTCCACCAAATGTCCAATCTCTCCTCTTGGACACATATGAGTGTGAAGAAAAGGATTCTCCTATTGCTGCTATGCTGATCAAGGAATTATTTAATCAATGTGAAGAGAAATTGAAGCCACTTTTGGAGAAGTCTGAGCAAGATGTAGGAAAATTTAGTGGTCCTGATGATAGAGATAATTCCAAAGAGTCCATACAAGGTCATATTGAAGATTTGGTAAAGAAGGATTCTCTTCATGTTGCTGCTCCAACTTTTCAAGAAGTTCCACATGAAGAAATCAATGACATACTTCCTCATGGTGAAAATACTGATGGTGAAGTTTTCAAAACAGCAAGCAATGAAGATTCTTCACTTCATTATGATGGTGACTTTGGGTTTGAGAAGCAAACTCGGTCTTTGGTGAGAAATGTTTTTGACGATATCAGTTTGAGTGATTTGGGACTTGACTTATTCAAAGAGTCATCACTACAAAGGGAGCATGATAAGTTTTTTCCTATTGATCATCTTAATCAACCTACTAGCATTTGGGATCCAGGTGTGTTGGCACCAAGGTATGAAAGAGAACCTTTGTGGGACGAGTTTCCCTTTGATCCTGATGAAGACCAAAGTTTCGTTTGCATCGCAAGCTATAAGGAGGGCACAGAAGGAAAAGTTGTCTTTGATGAAGAAGCTTGCTCTAAAAAGTTCCATGGTCCTTTCGAGTTGGTTGCAGCCACCAAGGAGGATGTTGTTTCTTCTAAAACTTTCAGAACAACATTCGATGATTCTTCGTTCGAGTTAGGGGCTGCCATAGCCTTTGATCAAGAAGACGGTAAGGTGGATGAAGAGCTAGAAGACCAAGTGGCTCTTGAAGATGTAGAGTTTGAAGGTGTTACTAAACACAAATATGATTTTCCAATGCTTGAAGCTGATTGCAAACTTGGGGTGAAATATTCCGAGCCAATTTTTTTTCGTTTTTCAATTTACAAATTACAAAGCAGTGCACCCGTTAAGGTTAGAGGAGAAAACCAAAACGTGCAAGAAAGCAACTCTAACCAGAATGGCGCCGATGATGGCGAGCATTGGTCAGAGGATCTAAAACAAACTGCTTATGCTGTAACTCTAACCAGTATGGCGCCGATGATGGCGAGCATTGGTCAGAGGGTCTTCTATTCTAAATGCATAAAAGAACTCAACGTCAAGTATGTGCTACCCAATCCAATGCGGAGTGAGGGGCGACCATATGACGGAGTGATTACAAAATTAAATGCTTGAATTAAATGCTGGAACTGGAAATACTCGACACCCAGAATGTGCTTGCTGACCCAAGATGGGAGAGTAGCTACCATAGGGCGGAGCTATAACTATTACAATAACTTAATTGGAATTGAAAGTTACAACCAGATTTGAACAAGAAAGAATGACTGCCAGTACTACTGTCAGTTTTACAAACAAGAAGCATTCGCCTGCCAATATCTCATGAAATTACAGGATCAGCATTACATCATTGAGAACCACTCTTATCTTGGATAGTGATATCAAAACCACAATGCTTTCAAGGATCAAATACTGATTTCTGTTTTCTGTTACAAATCTGCTCATTAAATGCATAAACAGCAGTCTAATGAATGACTTAAATGCTCATATCTTCCACGTATGACCTCCGATTGACTAGAGATTAAATGCACTAAGCCTTAACCAAGTAGACGCCTAAGATGAGACACTGAAAACAGATCTAAAACCCACACATGAATTATGCACGAATCCCAATGTCATTAAATGGTACGGCCCAGCTGAAGAATTCGACTTGGCATTAAAAATTCAATTCACAACATTAAAACCTATAAATTGGAGAAAATGAACGCTCCTTACAAACTTAAAGATTGATGCAATACCCAGAACTAGCATTTTTGTATTTTTTGAGATATGAGTAAAAACATGGATCTGCTGTATCAAATCAGCAACTCCAGAAAAGTTATGAAATGCAAAAATCTGAACTTCAAGCAATAACTCTACAACAATGCAAAACTTACTATAAAATCACTCAAATAATCGAACCTCTCCACTAGGTGCTGTCTCTCAAGCACGAAGTCGAGCCCAGACTAGGAGGCATTCATTCCTCGAAGCAATTCCGCAACCATTTCGGCAGCATAACATTAGTATAGACAAAAGATCCCCAAATGAGACCCCAAGGCTGTCTTTTATAAGCTTCTGTTGATCTTCCTTGAAACCCTAACACCTTTTCCAAAGTCAAAACCCTAATCCCACAAAATGGCGTCCTTTTCCAAGCATCATTAATTTTGATTTCATTAAATATTTCACTTAAATAAATGCGCCCTCCTTAAAGCCTAGATTGGAATTTGATAAATTTCAACATAAATTTAATATTCCCTCAATGATGGCGCCACCCTTCAAGTCCACCTTTTAAAAATAACATTAAGTTATTCGATTAGGCCAAGGTCATAAAATAACATTTAAAATATAATGTTATTTTTAAGTGAAATAATCTCATTTCTCCAAAACTGCATTCTGAAGTCCGAAACTGAATACGCCACTTGAGTCAACTGAAAGGGAAAGTCAACTGCCTGAGACAAACCTGTTAGCTGCCAAAAATAGAATTTACTAAAAATAGTAAATTCCTGGAAATGCTCTGAATGCCGAGATGAACATACCCCTGCGAAGCTCTGTGAAAACCCAGAAAGAATCTGCCATTGAATCCATCATCTCTGAGCAATGACCTCCTCAAAAATAGGAAACCCTAATTTATCTTCCAACTAGCCTTCGGGTTCCCAAGGAAAAGGCCAACGGTCACTGGAAAGATCAGGTTTGAGAAGGGGACATTACATGGGGTCATAGAATCTGTGAAGTATGATGCTTTTTTTGACAATGAGCATTCTCCACTAGTCAATGGTGAAGTTCATGAATGTTGGAGCAGCAATGAAGGCAGCAAAGACAAGAGACAAGGTTCTGATTTTCTGTTGCAGCCTATCAGCAGTTCGTCATCTTTGAATACTCATGATTGGGACAGACAATTCAAGGTGTCCGTTGACAAGGAAGTGCAAGCTCTATCCCTGTTTGATCACACACATAGCTTGGTTGAAGAATTGTACTAGAAGGCTCAGCTTGAAGAGAGACAAAGAGGAGTGAAAGATGAAGTTGCTCTTCCGAATCTGCAACTTATCAGAAACTCTTTGGTAACCTTGAAGTCCGAGTACATGCACTTGGTTGAAGATCGTGATTACGCCATTGAAGTTGCAAAGAAGACCATTTGTGCTTCTCAAGATAGAGTGAGGAAGATTGATGAACTTTCTCTGGAGCTTGGGTCAACAAGAGCTACGCTAGAAGAAACTCAAATGGCATTAATGGAGATAGAAAATTAGTTTGCTGATTTCAAATTTTTCACAGAGCAAGAGAATGCACATAGAGCCGAAGAAATCAAGCAAGTAATCGGTGAGCTTGATAGTCTTCGAGAGGAGTTTGACCTAGAAGGTCTCACAAGAAGGACTGAAGTTACAAGTACAAATTTGGATCAACAAGATGGATGGAATAACTTTCAAGTTTTTGACAATCCTCTCTTTGAAGAGGGTGATGAGGAAAGTTATGATAATCTTCTCTATAAGATGGAAGATGAAACAAAGAATGGGACTGAGCATGGTTTCCAGTGCTTGGATGCTTTGATATCACTCCATAAGGAAGTGCCACATTTGTTGATTAGTAATGAATGCATAAGTGGGCTCAAGGGTGAAGATTCCATAGCGGAGGTGTCGAAGCGAGGTAATTTCAACATCTATGACATCAAGATGTTGATGAGACAAGTTGTGGTAGCTGCTGGTAACTTCATTATAGCAGCAAGGAGTGATGATTTCAGACCTACTACTCAGGAGGTATGGGAAAAAAATGGACCAGAACTTGGTGGTTACATTCTTGATAATCCCTCCCTTGGGTGGAATGATGTTTGGGCTCATACTAGTCAGTTTTGGGAGTTGAATCTGAAGTCATTTTATGTTTCATACTCCAACGTGATTGAAGCTTTCATGGTTGAGGTTCAGGGGGACACCAGTTTCGTGAGAATACATCTGGTTCTCACTAGCACTTGGGAATGCATTGTGATTTCTTGGCATTGTGTTGAAAATATTTTTCAGTTGGGTGTCCATGTTTGGGATTCTCAACATGGGTTGATGGAGCCTATTGCTTGTGGAAAGAAGAACTTTTGGGGGGATAAGGATCAAATTTCCAGATTTGTTGGTGATGTTCCCTTCTTTCCCAGCCACTTGATGGTTCCGTTTGTTCATCAACAAATGGATTGGAGAGAAATTTTGAGTATGGATTGGAGAGATGAACATCGGTTGCTCTTGGGAGTGACCTTCGGCTAATACAAGGGCAGACTTTGAGACACGTGCTTGTTGGTTGGAGGCATACCAGCCACTTTACTTGTGGAGTTACTCTCGTTTGGAAGAGTTTGTCCTTCACTACTTGCCAAAGAGGTGGTAGTTTTCAGTTGGAGATTGCTCTAGTATGTTTTCCTTCCAATTTTGAGGGATTAACTTGCAACTCTATGCTCATCTCATACACTCACACTTGGGAATTTCTTTGGTGCTGCTGTTTTTTCTTGTGTGAAGTACTAAAATCAGATTGCTCTTCGCTGACTTTAGCCTTGAACAGCAGAGACTATTTGTTCCTCCACACCAATTCTATTCTCGGGGTTCATCTAATGGAGGCTTGTGATGTTAACTTTGATAGTTCTCTCTCATTGTTGGTTCAGGACAGCGAACTACCACTTGTTTTGATTCATCATTCTGAGATTCATGAGGTTGGAACTATGAGAGTTTTCTGTAGTCTTCATGGTGGTATCAGTATAATTCAGATGAGGCATAGTAGCTCCATGCGGAGACATGAGTATGAATTTGTTGAGCTCTTGCAAAGGATTGCTTTCCTCCTTGCAAGAAGATTGGAAGATGTCACATTTGCAGTCATGACTTCGTTTATTACTGTGTGGAGGTATGCTGAGGAGATTGATTTTGAGTTGAGTATCCTATCTTTCTTCTTGCCTAGAATTATGATTGACCGTGGTGTGGTTGATACTGTTGATTCGGGGCATCGTGGACATGAGATGTTGCATGATATTGATCTCAGTCTTTTAAGATCTTTCAGTTTGAGTATCGTGGATGGTAACACCTTAGAGTTACAAGGAAGGTTAGTGCAGCATTGGCATGATGTTTTCACTGATATGATCAGAGTGGTGCAGCATTGGCATGGTGGGTCCTTCCTGAGATGGACTTGGGAACCTAGGATCATACTTGTTTGGGTATTGATTAGTTTTATATACTCTAGAGTTGTGGTGGTATTGCTTGAGGACAACCAATTTTGGGAAGGGCGGACTGTAATGTCCACGTTTTTAGCACTTAACTTTTCAGTGATTGGTAGCCTATTCCCAGTGTGCTGTCGGCTTGTCAGTGGCAGAATTAGGGTTTCCGGCTGTTTGATGGGTTCTCTTGAAGATTCAGGGTTTTGCTTGTTGGAGTTTGGTTGTTTGGATTCTGGATTCCTTCTGGGTTTTCAGAGAGCTTCGCAGAGGTATGACTTGCAACTGCGTCGGGCAACTTTTTCGGACTTACTATTTTTAGTAAGTTATGACGGCTACAGCTTGGAGTCGGGGATTTTGGATTGCGGATTCTTTCTGGGTTTTCAGAAAGCTTCGCAATGGTTTCGCATGCACCTTGATCCGAACAACTTTCCGAATTTACTATTTATAGTAAATTCTATTTTTAGCAGTGGTCAAGTCAACATCAGCTCAGCAAGCTTTCCTTTTCTGGCAATTCATTGGGTAATTCTGATTTTTGGCTTAAAGGGTTCATTTTGGAGAAATAAGTCATTTAAAGTTAATAATGTTTTATTTTATAAAATAACCCCTTGTCCTAGTAATATAACTTTAAGTTGTTTTAAAAAGGGGGACTTTGAGGGTGGTCATCTCATGGGGAATTATTTTGATATTTCTAAAGTCAAAAATACTTCTTGGAGAAAGGGACGCCATTTTATGAAGAGGGGATTTTTAATAAAGTCAAGATTGAACATTATGAAAGGGGGCGCCCAAACTGGAGGGAAAAGGAGTCAATTCAAATTTGAAATTAGCGTTTGTTTTCTAGAAGCTTCTGGAGGGCCTTCTCAAAGTTATAAAAGGGAGCCTTGGGACTTCATTTATCATCTTATGTCTCGAGTAAAGTTATGCTACCGGAATGGTATTTGGATTGCTTCAAGGAATGAATGCCTCCTAGCCTTGACTCGACTTCTTGCTTGAAAGACAGCAACTAGTGGAGAGTTAGATTGTAGTTGAGAGAGATTTGTAGTGAGATTTTGCATTGTAGAAGTTGTTTTGCATTTGTAGTTCAGTTTCTTGAATTTTAATCAAAATCTGGAGTTGCTGATTTTGTATTGCAGATTGAAGTTTATACTCATAAGTCTTTGGGCGAATTTATTTTGGTTCTGGGTAGTTTACCCATGCATTTGCTAGCCTTGGGCGCCCCTCTATGCCAAGTTGCAGATTTTTTAGAGGTGTCTTGGATTTTATCTTGTTGGTAGAACATTTCTTGAGGCTGTTCCATTCTGTTTTGCCTGGCAAGTGTTTAGAAAAAAAAATACTTCAATTTGTCAGCTGTTTCTTTGTCTAGTCTTCATTGTCATCATCCTAGCTTTCGTTTGCATCAAGTCTCATGTCATTCTGGCAAGTATTGAGTGAGTTGTGAGCATTTTAGTGAATTCTAGGGTTGCTGGTTATGCATATTAAGTTGCTGTTCTGTCATATCAGCTTGCGTAAAGTCTATCTTTTGAGTTGGGTTTGGGTTGAAAGTCTTTGTGATCATTGAGGAGACATTATACTATATTGCAGCATGGTTAGACTTTCTTATTTTATGTATTTGGCAGGCAAATCTCTAATTATTGTAAGCTGAACAGTAGTACTGTCAGCAATCTTACTTCTTCTCTGTTATTTCATTGTAATACCCACTGGATAAGTGGAAGAGGCTGGCTTGCCGCCTATTTACTTTGATTTGCATTGTAATATCTTACATCTCCGCCCTATGGTAGCTCCATTCCCACTCCGGGTTTGAAAGCACATTTTGGGTGTTGAGTTTACTTTCAGCATAATAGAAGATAGGGATCCTCTGACCATATGCTCATCGTCATCCGGCACATTCTTGGTTAGAGTTCTTTATTCAACATTGCTTTGAGATCCTCTGACCATATGCTCATCGTCATCCGACGCATTCTTGGTTAGAGTTGAATTCCGCATCGTTTTGGTTTAAGTGCTAACCCTAACAGTTGTGTGTTGCATTGCTCATTTGTAATTGGAAATTGAAAAAATTTGGCTCGGAATATTTCATTACCACCCCCAAACAAATGGACAAACTAAGATACTCAACAAATGGGTGGAAGGTTACCTACAAAACTATGTCTTTGGGCAACAGAAAGTGTGGGTAAAATGGCTACATTTGGGGGAGTTTTTCTACAACTCCACATTTCACGTGTTTATCAAGTTGTCACCTTTCATGGCTTTGTACGCTAATGAAGCTCCTAGCTTCATTGATTTGCTATTTGGTGATTGTAGGTATCCTAGAGCTAAGGACTTCTTGCAGGAGAGCTAGGACATTATGAGGTCATTGAGAGATAACATTTAGCATGCACAAAATCAACAGAAGTTGTATGTTGATCAGAAACGTATTGAGCAAGAGCTTGAGGTGGGAGACATGGTGTATGTGAGATTGCAGCCATACAAACAATCCACTGTCAAGAAGAGTGGGGTAGAGAAGCTAAAGCCTCATTTCTATGGCCTGTTTAGAGTTACCAGGAGAGTTGGGGAGGTGGCTTATGAGATTGAGTTACCTAAGGGGAGTAAGGTACATAATGTTTTCCATGTGTCACGCCTCAAGAAGATGCTTGGACATAATATGACTCCTTCAACACAGTTGCCTCCATTGGATGAGGAGGAAGTGATTGATTTCAGAGAGTGAACTGTTAGGAGAAGAGTTATTACAGAGTACTTGGTAAAATGGCGGGACTTGCCAGTTGAGGATGCCACATGGGAGAGTGAGTAGATTTTATAGCATCCTGCATTGCGATTGCTTGAGGACAAGCAATCTTGGGGAGGGAGGACTGTAATGTTCCCTCCTTTCCTCTAAGTAGTGGAGTTGTTCATTAGCCTATTCCAGAGTTCCCGTAGGCTAAGTGGAGTTTGGTAAGGGGACTCAGAGCCAATTTTTTTCTGTGGTGGTTTTTAGTGTGTCGAGCAGAGCTTTCTATTTTTAGTAGGGGGCCATTTCCATCACTTACTATTTATAGTAAGTCATAGTGTTCATCAATTTTTATGCTAGCTTGGTGATTTGGAGTATTTACTATTTTTAGCAGTGTTATAAATAGTAAGTCTATTTTAGGTAACTAGTCTTGGCCAAGGCTACTTCAGTAGTGTCTATTTCCATTTTGGGTGTTGGTATGGCTAAGGTTCGATTTAATTATTATTTGTATTTCTCACTTAAGTTATTTTAATAAATTTTTTTAAGTTAAGTGAAAGGGCCAGGGGGTCATGTAAAAAGCACCTTGGAGCCTAATGTAATGACTTAACGTTGTTTTATAAGGCAACAAAAGTGAAATACTTCCCTTGTGAGCAAGGACGCCCAAGGGAGATACTTTGAATTATTTTAATTGAAAAGCTCATGTGAGGGGGTTGTTGGCTTTTGGAGGGAAAGCAAATTTGAATCTGGTTGCCCCAATTCCTTCTTGGCTTAATAAAACTTCATTTTGGGCTTCGTTTGGATATCTCTCAGTTGACAACATAACAAGATGTTGTTGGATTTTCTCCAAAGGTCTATTGCTATGTGTTGAGGACACAAACCCTTATCATTGGGAGCTGGTTTCGATGGTGGAAGACCCACCCTAGCTGGGGTTTGAGTTATTCCATTTTAGGGGTCACCTAGAGCTTCACAAAGTTTTAGATTTATAGTATTTTGGTGTGAAAAGATGAAGATTTTTTAGCACTTTTGAAGTGGGTTTTTGTTATTTGGTGTGTTAAGTTCTTGGCTTCATTTTGGTTTGGGTTTAGAGGTGTTTCAGGACTGTTTTAAGAGGTCTCAAGCATTTTTTGAAGTTCTGGAAATTATCTTTACTAGGGACAGAAAATGGAAAGAAGCCCATAACTTTGTTTTGGCTTGAGGTTTCATTCTAGGTATTGCTTCATTGGATGCCTCTCTTCAAGGCATCCCATTGCATGCCCAAGGCTGATTTTATTTATTTAAATCTGAATTTTTAAAGGGGGTCGCCCAACCTAGGAGGGTTGTACAGTTTGGAGTTTCTAGGCACTTTGACCTGCTATTGTATAGGTCCCTGTTTCTTCCCTTGTTGAAGTACATGGTGCTGATCTACAAGGAGTTTGTTTAATTAATTCTTGATGATGATTGATGCAAAAATCTGAAGTGATAACATTGTTGTTAGAAGCTTTAATCAGGTGTGGACTGCTAAAAATAGGTCTAATTTATGTTGTAAAAAGTCTGATTTTTCAGTTGTAATCAAATATTCAATCTATGATGTGATTTCCATTTTGTTTTAAGTAAAGTTTCTTTCCACCTCTCTTTATGCTATCTATTACATGCAAGCATTGAAAACCATGAAAGACACATGAAAAAAACAAACACAAACCATCAACAAATAGTGCAACAACAAACTAGGTTATTATTATCAAAAAATAAAAAATAAAAAATTAGGGGTAGTCATTACACTATCCTAAGGGACAAAGGATAAGAGAGTAATATCTTTAGATTCAATTTGTAGAATGGCCCTTTGATATAATATTCCATCTGAATCCAAGATTTCAAGATTATGTAGATCCCTATCCACCTCTTTTTAAATTTTTTGGATGATCTCCAACATTTCTTTCCTTATTGGTCTAGAAGTGCACCAGAGTAGGAGGTGGGTGAAACATTGGATTAGGAAAGTGAATTGGATGGATATTTTTAGATGGCCTTTTGTAATGAACCCTTACAGGTTCTAACTGAAATTTCTTCCTTTTTCTGGTCTGAAAATTTATGTCTTTCCTTCCCCAGCAAGATAGCTTATCCTCTTTATTTGATTTGAAGCTGGTTACAACAGAAAAGACTGAATATTACAATTTGTTAGGTCTGATTTTGAGTTTCAGACCTTCAATTACACTCAGTTTGTGCCAAAGCACAAGATAAAACCTTAGGTTTATGAATGCTAGAAGAAGCTAAGTGAAGTAGGGCGATATGCCCAGCTAGAGATGACTAGAAATCGGTTGTAGCGGCACCACTGAAGGTTGCAAACATCCAAAAACTCCTCAGATCTGATGTTGAAATTAATTTAATGACTGCTGCAACAATAATCTTATTTTACTTGAAGCTGGAAATCGCTAGAAATATCCTTCTCTGTCACATGAACCTCTTAAAACCCTTCTATCGGCAAGTAAAGGTGAAAGTGTCTCAAAACGGGGTCATAATCTGCAACTGGAATTTGCCAAAGCAATCTGTTTAAGCTCAATGGTGAATTTCATATTGAAATCACCTCACTAGGTGGAATGGGGACATCACCAAACTACAAAATTCAAGGGAGTAGCACCTTGAATCGACTGACATCACTTTCAGTCAAGAGATATCTCTCAGCAAATAAGATATAATCACAAAATAGCCTGTCTTCCCATTTACCCTAGCCTCCTTTAAATAAGACCTTAAGGCAAGGCCGCCGTAGGGTCTAGTTTCTAGAAGGTTCTGGCCCTTCTAGAAGATTCTAGTTCTTCTAGAAATATCTAGTAACCTTTCTAGAAGACTCTAGTCTTCTTGAAACATCTTCTAACCTTTCTAGAAGATTCTAGTTCTTCTAGAAACATCTTCTAACTTTTCTAGACAATCTTATTCCTTATCATCCCCTTATTATGCCCTCTAACCCACGGGAATGTTGGATGGGCTAGAATATGACCACGAAGAGGTCACTCCAATAGTGGGGACATTACAGTCCTCCCTTCTTGGGATTGCTTGTCCTCAAGCAATCGCTACTGCAATATCTCTTAATTGCCACAACATTTGATATTTGAAGAACAAATCATCTGTCTCTGACTGCCAACCACCTGGATCCCAAATGATCCTGGAAAGAACTCCAACCAGCATCTTCTGTATACAGCTAAAGCTCCTGTCACTATCAAGCCCTGTCAAGCTGTGAAGCCAATTGTCCAACAAATAAACTCCTGGATCCCAGTTCTGAAAATCATCTCTATATAAATTGTGCACAGGGATCTCTGCCATCTGTTGTTTAGTGAGCTTTTCCATCCAAGAACTGCGGAGATGAATCTCACGCATCCACACCATCCATAAGCAAACTACCCCTAGATCCCATGGATAAATTGGAAATCCAACACTTGTCGCTTTCCGTTGTGCCACTCTGGTAACCTCTATACTACCATCATTAGGAAAAGGCACACAACTCACAACAGGCTGAGTTGGTATTGTAACAACATCATCATTATCCCTTGCAGCCGTGTTAACAAGACATCTATCAGTTAGTAACTGCAAGTATCTTAACTTACTTCC
This sequence comes from Sequoia sempervirens, assembly GCA_007258455.2. NCBI lineage: Eukaryota > Viridiplantae > Streptophyta > Pinopsida > Cupressales > Cupressaceae > Sequoia > Sequoia sempervirens. The sequence goes on from VDFB02199639.1 coordinate 34,012, forward strand.
AAGAGTAAGAAGAGTACCATCATGAACGCCATCTATCTCCTGAAAAGAGGCTGGAACAACATCAGGGTCCAGCATGCAGAACTTAGAAGAAACCATCTTCTGATAAGGCTGTCCAATGTCAGTCTCAAAAGTATCAATGTAGAGCCTGGTGCTCAAATCTCTCGTGCATACATAGGTCAACTCACTAGGCCACCAAATACCACTGTTGTAACTCAAACTAGCGGTGAGAATGATGTCAATGGTGTCATCATACCCATGTATAAGAAAGAAATTCACCTCATATGCAATGCCCATCAAGTAGACATGTCTCCACGCACTCCCATGCAACTCAATAGCTGTTATAGACCATGCTAAATCTGAAAGTGAAATGGAAACCCAAATAGGACAGCCACTTATCAATAAAGAATCCATGAAGATTATGCTACCATCATACCAATGAACAACTGTCATATCATAGGGAATAGGTGACAACTCCAAAGATATATCGTAGATGCCTTCATCACTAACCAAAGGTAACTCAGGAGTGGCTGATCCACTATAAGTGTCATCAATAAAATCAATATCTTCATGAATGAATTGATCAACAACAACTGCAATTTCAAAACAAGAAGACCTTTGCTTATCATGAAGCTTGGTTTGTTGCTCTTTCAACTTAGCTTTCGTTGCCTTGTCAAGCCATCCCTCAAACATTGCTCCAAATTGTCTAAAATCAGTCCCATAATGAGATGCTTCATATAAATTACCATGACCAATGTCGAAAGTCCATCTATGTGGGAATGAACTCTTATGGGTGTGAAGAATGATCATCATAGGTACATAATTAATCATACCCATCCACCACATACTGCTGATAATCCCACTTGCAATGATGCAACAAGTATCTCCAATGTCAAAGGAAGGGGGAATCTTATCGCAATACCAACCTTCAACAAAGAAAAGATGATCCCAAACTTTCCAAATCCTCCAATCAACTGTTGTCTTGAAGAACCAAACTGAAATTTCTGTGATCAGTAGTATGAAGCAACCATCTATCATCAAAGTGAAAATTCTAACCCAATGAACTAGGGTTGAAAACTCCTTGCTCAGGTAAGTAGAACAACCCTGTATCCTTGCGATGTAACTCAAAACCCAATGGTACCAACATGAAGTACTACTGTCTTCTACATGCTCCGTGATGTTTTCTTTATATACCATATATCCTCTCCATGTAAGATCAAAGAATGATGATGTTATGATACAACGACTAGTACTACTTGATGACAACACTTGTGTGCAACGTGGTTCTTCAATACTCATCATACATTCTTGCATTCCAACAAGATGAATGAGACCATGAGAAGATAGAAATTGGCTGGTTATCATCACGAAACCCACCTTTATTTTGTACTCTCAAGTTCGCCTTCATAGATGCTATCATAGGCTATTGTCCCAAGGTGTGTGCCATACTGAAAACTTTCCCCAAGAGCTATCATACTTCCCTTCTCAAGGCTGCTAGCTGTACCGATTAGAGAATTGTTGTCCATAATGATTAACACAATCTTTTTCTTGAAGAACTCAGGTCTGGAAACTAGGACAGCATGATGTCTATCCAAGGATGCAAAAGTGCAAGGGGACTTCTTCAAATCTGAGTTGAGATTACTTGTGCCAACATCATCCCTTGCTACCCCATGGGATATATATGCCATCTCTTCTCTCATAAATCTGAATTGAGCCTTCAATTGGCTCATCAACTGAGGTGTCTCATCAATCCAATGACTCAACTCATGTGCATGACATGAAATTTTAGGATTGTTCTCAACAACAAACCTCCCATCAAGTATCCACAAATTTGGGTGCTTGTCCATACTAAGAAGATCAAAACTGTGATCATAGCTTTTTGAGGTGCCTTCCTTGCCTTTCCTTGTAACTTCTCCACGGATAGGTTGCTCCTCCATGAGTGCTGGTCTAAGAGGTGTGCCCAGTTGAAAGTTATGTGCTCTTCTAGCTGCCATAGCTGTCACAAAACTGATCCATTCCCTTGCGTCCTTAGCTGATAGGTTTTTTGTTCCCATCCAACTCCATGATGTTGTACCCATAACAAACCAAACATTATCAAATTGTAGGACCTTCTTTTTAGGCAATCTCTTAGTCTTCCTAATCAACTCTCCAAAACAGAATGATTCATACGATCTTAGCAATTGTCCTTCCATTGTAGATGATGCATGACTAACCGTAATGAAACCAATAATGTTCCATTCCCCACAAATTGACATAACATTTGTGGCCGATCCATCAAGTGTGTGGCCATTATCATCATTTTTTTGAGCCTTCAAGGGGCTTTCCAAAAGGGGAAAGTCATAAACTTCATGATAAACTAGATGCGCAAACATAATTTTCTGAATCATGCTTCTTCTCTTGTTCACACTCATCTACACATTTTTCTTGTTTTCTTACCTCAAGACGCTCCTCCTCTACATGCTCAACTTCTACACATTCTTCCCTTGGAAGAAATAATGATTGAAGATAGGCTTCTCTTTGTTGTCTTGCTTGATCTGTGTGATTGACTTGTTCCTTGATCTCTTGAAGGCGTTGTCTTGCTTGGGCAACAAACAACTTTTCCTTCTTAGCTCTTTGTAACCAACTGTCACACAAGACTTGAGTCCTCTTGACATCTTCCTTGGTATGATGTATAAAATCAGAACCTTTGTGGCTTGAATCCACAATACATTCCTCATGTTTAGCACACAAAACTTCAGTGCTAACATTGGAAGACTCTATAACATTGCCATCTTCATATGATTTATCTATAACCTCATAATTATGTGACGATAATGGACTGCTGCTTGTAATCAGAAAATCAGAATTATCATCATACCTATTTGTGGTGTCTTCATGTGCATGAACACATCCACCTTCAAGGCCATTACTGTGCAAAGTTAATGAGATAATACTATGCTCAATTAATAGATCATCAATAGAATCCATACCTTCATGCGACTGATCAAGAACAATCTCTACATCACCAATGTATAAATTCGTGTACACTTCACTTGTAGAAGAGGCAAGTAATTCTCTTTCTTTTGTAGATGTTTCATGTGTTTCGTCTTGCAAGGATAATGGGGCCACATTAGAATCATTACAAGATTCTATCCTTTTATCCCCATGTACTAAATCAGCATGTTTCTCAAACTCCTCATGAAGATTTTTGCAAATATCACTAGTAGTTTTTCTATCCTCTTTTTGTGCAAATAGATCAAGAGCTATCCTATGGTATTGTTTCTTTGCCAAATCAGTCTTATAGTGTAGCCTGGGATGCAAGTCCATGAAATCAATGAAAGGTAAATTTTTCTTAACAGATTGAGGGAGAGTATCATATTCTTTAAACATGCTAAGTATTTCTTCCCTTCTATCCAGCTGTGTTGAATCTTTACTTGTAGATGTGGATGAGTCATTAGAGCGCTTGGATTGTCTTGAAAGAGAATCTTCATAACGCTGCAAATTATGAGCTAACTTTTGCTGTGTTTGAACAAGGTCCTTCACTATCTTTTCCAAGCTAGGCGCCTTTTCCTTCTTTGATGAAGTAGGTAGGAAGGTAGGTAACAATCTTCCATCTTTAATTCTATCCATTGAACTCCACTGAAGTTTAAACAACTGATTTTTTTTTTTTTACCCTTAGGCTGGTAGGGTTGTGGCTCTAATACCATTGTAATGAACCCTTACAAGTTCTAACTGAAATTTCTTCCTTTTTCTGGTCTGAAAATTTCTGTCTTGCCTTCTCCAGCAACATAGCTTATCCTCTTTATTTGATTTAAAGCTGGTTACAACAGAAAAGACTAGATATTACAATCTGTTAGGTCTGATTTTGAGTTTCAGACCTTCAATTACACCCAGTTTGTTCCAAAGCACAAGATAAAACCCTAGCTTTATGAATGCTAGAAGAAGCTAAGTGAAGTAGGGCAATATGCCTAGCTAGAGATGACTAGAAATTGGCTGTAGCGGCACCACTGGAGGTTGCAAACATCCAAAAACTCCTCAAATTTGATGTTGAAATTAATTTAATGATTGCTGCAACAATAATCTTATTTTACTTGAAGCTGGAAATCGCTAGAAATATCCTTCTCTGTCACATGAACCTCTTAAAACCCTTCTATCAGCAAGTAAAGGTGAAAGTGTCTCAAAACAGGATCATAATCTGCAACTGGAACTTGCCAAAGCAATCTATTTAAGTTCAATGGTGAATTTCAGATTGAAATCACCTCACTAGGTGGAATGGGGACATCACCAAACCACAAAATTCAAGGGAGCAACACCTTGAATCGACTGACATCACTTTCAGTCAAGAGATATCTCTCAGCAAATAAGATATAATCACAAAATAGCCTGTCTTCCCGTTATCCCCAGCCTCCTTTAAATAAGACCTTAAGGCAAGGCTGCCCTAAGGTCTAGTTTCTAGAAGGTTCTGGCCCTTCTAGAAGATTCTAGTTCTTCTAGAAATATCTAGTAACCTTTCTAGAAGATTCTAGTTTTCTAGAAACATCTTCTAACCTTTCTAGAAGATTCTAGTTCTTCTAGAAACATCTTCTAACTTTTCTAGACAATCTTATTCCTTATCATCCCCTTATTATGCCCTCTAACCCATGGGAATGTTGGATGGGCTAGAATATGACCACCAAGAGGTCACTCCAATACTGGGGACATTACACCTTTGTAATGCTTTCAATTACACCATACACATTACATTGTTTGAAAGAATTGTAGGTTAGTGCACAACTCTCCTTATGCACCTTCAGCTTACCAAGCCTGAGCGAAGAGAGGCTAATGTACAGGTTCATCTAAAGGGATAAGCAACTAATGGGACTACAACCAGAGTTACCTAGACAAGGGAAGAAACAAAATGAGTACAATAATAAGAAAAAAGAGGTAGTATTCAACGAACAACCTTTGCATGTGTAATGTCCCCAATCTAGCCCTACACTCTTCAGTGAGAATTAGCCTATTTTCGGAAACCTATAGGCTAATCAGAAGTGCAAATTAGGGTTTCCTATTTTGTAGGAGGTTTCAGATGAGCTTTTGAAGGCTTGCATGCAGGAGGTTTGAAGTGAGTTTTGTGGAGCTTTATGGGTTTTTGGAGAGCTTCAGGATGTGGTAACATGCATGATATAAAAATGACATGCATTTATATATGATACTTTGATGTAGGAAAGGTTTCAGGGGTTTTCTGAGAACTCTAATAAGGTATAACATGCATCTAATTCTGTCAACCTTTCTAGACACTTACTATTTTTAGTAAGTCATGATAATTGCTGAATTGATGTTCAAATGAAGTTTGCAAACACTTAGTATTTATAGCAGTTTGCTATTTTTGGTAAGTTCTATTTATAGCGGTGTCATTTTATCAGTAGCTCAGTTATTTCCAATCCATCATTCTATTTTTGGTAGTGAGGCAATTAAGTTTGGGCGTTGGCTTCTTCATTCCTCTTGGAGCTAAGTTTTAATAGATTATTCATTTTTTCAATGTTGCTTTTTGGACCCTGTGCCTAGGCGATCAACTTCAAGTTGTTTTAAAATGGGGACTTGTTTTGGATGCCTTAAGTGATGAAGTTTAATATTTTAAAAGTTAAATTAAATGCCTCTTATCTTGGACGCCTAAGGAGATGAATGAAAAGGAAATTTAATATTTTATTTGCAAATTGAAAAGGTGGCGTCCCTTTTGGAAGCTGAATGGTTTGACTTCTTGGAGGTTACAGTTGATTCATTTTCCAATTGAAGTCTATTTATTGAGGCCTTGCTCCTTCATTTGTATCTTTTGGAAATTATGATAATGTTATGTTGCTAAATTGAATTCAGAAGTGCTTTGAGGAACACATACCTCTTAGCCAATCCATACCAGTCTTCGTACTTGAAAGATAGTACCTAGCTAGTCTATTGAAGACCGTGCTTCATCTAGGGGTGTAGATAGAGCTTAAATTACTGATTTTAATAATAAGCAGATTACTGATGTACAATCTATTTATTACTGTTGTTGATGTACATGGCTGAGGCGTATTTCTGATCATAGCTTCACCACCGATTTTTATATGGTTCTGGTTATTGGTGCCTTATTTTTCTTTGCTGTCGACCTCACCTAGAGGCCGCACCACTTCATCATTGCTGCATTGGGATTCATGCCACTGATTTGGTGCAAAATTGAGGGTGTCTTACTGCTGCAACTTGGACGCCCATCTTCTAGCTTCATCCTACTTTCAATCTCACATCAAATAGATTCCGTTTGATGAAGCTACGAACAATTTGGTGAAGTTCTACATTGCTGATTTGATTTTCTGTACATTACTGTTTCTTATCAGGTCTGATTTATTGCTGTTATTAGCTTATTTTCTGAAGATTTACATGTTATATTAGTTAGAGAATGTCTCTAACATTTTGATGTAATTAGTCACAAAAACTGGATTGTTGTGCAGTTGATTATCAATTTGTAAAATCGGTTTAGTAGTACTAACAACAATCTAAAATCTGCACTTTATTTCTTGTTAGTTCTCCCACTAAAAAAGTGGTTGAGATTGTTATTTACTTCCCCCCGTTGAAAAGTGGTTGTGTGGAATCATGGCTAGCATGCTGCCTAATTGTTAATTTACTTTCCACTCTGTTGTGACCTATTTCACACCTCGCCCCATTGCACATGGGGACCTTCGCTAGTTTGTTTTTAGGGTTTGGCTTTGAGTTGCAGTTTCGTGAACTTTCGCTCTGTGGTTTATAGTCTGAGTCAGGAGTCATCACCTGAGCCAAGTTGAGATTTCAAGCCTTGAATTGCGCGTAAACGTCATAGAAGTGTTCAAATGACCCTGCAAACGAGGATTGCCTGTGCTTTCGTCCAATTCTGACACTTCCTACTTTTTAGGGATTTTGCTTTTTTGCTTTTTGCTTTTTTCGTTTTTGGCACTTTTAGGCCATTTGGGAATTTACTATTTTTAGAAAGTTTGAAATATGCTAACCAATTTTTTCAAAAGATTTACACAACATAAACCAGCACTAGCCAATTTGATTAGCGTTAGCTCCAAATTGAAATCCAAGTTGAAAAGATCTCAACACCAAGAACGCACACTCAATCCCAAGGAAGGAGAGGTGTTGTCATATGGCGGAGAAACTACAATACAATAACTTGAAATGAAGCAAACTCAACGTCAAGAATGTGCACTCAAGATCCCACTGAGGGCGAGGTGCTAACATATGACGGAGTGATTAATTGAAAACTGAAACTAATAGGCGGATAACCAGCCATGAAGCTACAACAATCTAATTCATCCGCTACGGCGGGCATCCACTGAATAGTGGGGATTCACCACTTGAGAGTGGGTACAAAGTGATAACAAATTCATTCTCCACACTGGCGGTAAACCATCCAGAGGTAATTAATAAGAAAATAACAAGTAGTTGCAACAATAACATGGGTTGGATTAGTACTACTAAATCACAACCTTACAATTCACAAAGACTGCAAAAACGAGTATTACAATGATAGAGAAATAAGTCAAGAAGAGAAGAATGAATACTAATGATGTTCCTTTACTCTTCCAATGATAGAATTATGACCAAAACATAAATCATATGAATCTGATATAAAAAACAGAGTTTTTGGAATTCTGATCAGCAAACTGTAACTTCATAAAATGTTCATAACTTCATCAAATTACCTCCATTTCGAATGAGATTGAATGCAATGGACTTCTGGAAGGTAGGCGACCATGCTAGGATGAAGAAACAGCAACAAATCTTGGTCATTAATTCTTGGCACACTTCCCAATGCACTCTAAAAGGTACGGCCCTTGAAAGGGGCGATTTGCTTCTTAAAAATTAGAATCTTCAAAATTAAATCCCATACTTTGCAAGAACGGGCGCCTAGAATCAGCAAATGCTTAGCAACAATGCCCAAAACCAAAATAAATTTATTCAAAGAGCTGTAATCAATTTTCACTTTTAGCTGTAAGTGAACCAGCAACTCAAAAATCTGGAAATGTCATCAAAACTTCAACTGATGAGTACAATCTGCTAGTCTGAATGAGAAGCAGCAATTGGCCAACTAGGTGTTGTATTTCAAACATGAAATTGGTAATAGGCTAGGAGGTAGCATCCTCGAAACAAAATATCACTTGTCAATTTGACAGCATAACAGTATAGTAAGCAATTGGATACCAAAGCTGGAATAAAGCATACATTTTATAGAAGAGTAGAAGACTCTTCAAATCCCAAGAAAGCACGCCAATAGTCACCAATGACTTTTCAAATTTCCAAAAAAACCTTTTAACTTCTCAAAAAGGCGTCCACTTTATCAAGGCACAAATAAGCTTTATTTTTAAAAGAATATCTTCAAGAAAAGGCGTCCACTTTTCCCAAGGCATTAGAAGACTTTAAAATATTAAATTTATCCCTCATGAGGACGTCCCCCTTCATAACCACCTTTTAAGAACAACTTAAAGTTATTTTTCCTAGGCCAAGGGGTCAACTGCAAATTATAACATTAATGCCTTTAATCACCAAAATAAAACCTTTAGAAGCCAGACTTGAAATGCATTAAATGCTCCAACTGAAAATGAAGACCTTGAAGACTGACAACTCCATACTGCCACAAATAGAATTTACTATAAATAGTAAACTCCCTGAAAAGCCATAGAACCTCAGAACTGGAAACCCTAATTTTACCTCAAACAAGCCTACAGGCTTCCGGAATAGGTTGATGAGTGACAAAACAGATTACTGATGAGAAGGGGACATTACAAAGTTGCTTTTTCGCTTTTTCTATTTTTAGAAACTTTCTATTTTTGGCAAATGCCACAGTCCTCACCGGTCAGAGAGTCAAAGTTTCCTTTTTTAGACTAAAAGGCATGCAAAAATCACCCAAAAGGTCTAAAAAGCATGGAAAAAGCATGTAAAATCTGAGTGAAAAATCAAAAAAATCAACTGAAAAGCACGCCTTTCTGACCAAAAATCTGGTAAAAATCAGACAAAAGGACACAAAGCAATAAAAAATCAGATAAAAAGCAATGAAAAATCTGATCAAAAGCTTGAAAAATCTGGTGAAAAGCCTAAAAATCTGGTGAAAAGCATAAGAGAAATGGCACAAGGTTCAGGAAATTCGCCCAGCAGCTAATGGAACAAGGGAATGGACATGAGGAAGTCCGACCTGCAGCTGATGAAGATATGGCAAGCCTCATAGGAAGTCCACCCTTCACTTGGCATGGAAGTCAGGAAGTCCGCCTTTGAGCATATGGCAAGACACTTGGAAAGTCTGCCCATGCCTATGGCAAACATGTTGGAAAGTCCGCCCACCCCCCTCAAGCATATGGAAAGGAACTAAGAAAGTCCGCCACAGCCTAGCAAGGAAAAAATTGAATTTTTTGACTAAGTGTTGGCAAGAGGAATGGAAGGAAGAAAGTCCGCCCTTGGGGAAAATGATTGAAATTTTGACTAAGTATGGAATAAAGATGGAAAGAACTCTCCCAAGTCCGCCATGCTTAGAGGATTGATAGATAAACACATGGAAGTTCACTTTGCCTAGGAAAATGGAGGGAAATTCTTCAAGTCTGCCATGGGATGATTGGTGAAGTAAAAATAAAATGGCAAAGTATGAATGTACTAGAGAGAAAATCCAAGTTTGCCCAGCAAAATTTGTCTAAGGCATTGGACGTCCAAAGGGAAAATTGGAAATGGCCAAGACAAGAAGAAGTCTGCCATGGTAAAGAGAAAGAGTAAAACCCATGAGAAATTGCAAAAAATTAAAATAAAGCATGGGTAAGGCAAAAATAAAGAATTAAAGGTTAAGAAAATCAAAAAAATCACATGAAAACCTTTAATTATTTTTCAAAAACACTTAGAGAAAAATCGAACTCTATGAATAAACTTCAAATTTCGATAAGGATAAAGATGAAAGGTGAAAAAATTAGAAACTTTCCTCGATAAACTGGAGTCTGCATTCGACGAACTTGAGAATGGAATGAATTTTTCTACCTTATAAGGCATTCGCAAGTCATTATCAACTCACAATTGCGATTCAAGAAGAAGCTTAGCTCTCTCTTCAAGAGTTAGTTTTTTGCAAGAGTTAGAATATTTTAAGAGTTAGAAATTTCTCGAGAGGAAGAAATTTTCTTGAAAGATAGAAATTTTTGAGAGTTGAGTGATTAATTTCGAGGAGAGAGAAAGAAGAAAGAGATGGAATTATAAGCTGAAGGTCGAAATTTTCAAAAGTTTGCTTGCTTTTTTTGGCAATAGAAAACCAGATTTTCAAAGTTTTCAACTGCTAGCCATAGAGTAATTCCGAAGTTTGATGAAATAATTTTACCTTTGTTTTCGTTCTATCTTCGAAAATTTTACTAAGTACTATTTCTCAGCTTGATTTTTCAATGAATTTAACTTTTGACAAGCTGAAAGTTAGAATTTTTGTGAGGAACTATTAGAGAAAATAATTTAATGATTATTGTATTCTCTTTCTTGCAGGTTGATGACCAATCCTGGAGTATCGTCAAAGAAAGCACCAATGAAATTCGCTAGCAAAGGAGCCCAACGAGAGTCAAAGATCACTTCCAAGTGGAAAAACATTGCAGATACAGACCTTGGACATGTGGACTTTGAAGAGTTCAAGAGAAGGATGTATGGATTAAATGGACTTATGCCAACAGCGATTGCCTGTAGAATGATGCGCAATGGAATTGTTCAAGCTGCTGGATTTCCTCCAGCCACCCAGTGTGTCGACTTGATAGTCGAATATGCAAGACATTACAATCCGTAGGAGAGACAGATTGTAGCTACTGATGGGAGAATTTTGGCGCACCTTGGAGCACCAGCTATCCAGGAGGCATTTGGCATACCTGAACATGTTCGAGCTTCATATAAGACAAAAGGGGAAGCCAAAAGGATCTTTGATGATCGAGCAGATCAATGTGCGACCCATATCAACAAAACATGGTTAGAAAAGCCACGAGCTTCCGCGAAGAAAATGCCTAAGGAGCCGCGCATAACAGACTTCAAGGAGGACTACGGTGACATTGTTTTGCTCCTGAACAAAATAATGGGCAATCCTCAAGGTGCCTTTTTCGAATCTTGGATGTACTTCTTTATCGAGGAAATCACCTCCGGAGTCAGAATGTTTGACTGGTCAAGAATGATCAGTGATAACATCCATGAACAGTTGATCAACCTTGAAAGGGATAAGGTATTTCATATGGGTTCCTATATTGTTTACCTATTGGCCAGAGCTTCTAAATATCCCGGATTGATATGCAAGGGTGTTGTTGGCAATGGAGAAAATCAGCTCAAGGCATATGAATGTTATCCCCAACTGCAACTGGCTGCCATATCTCATTTTAGAAGGGCACATGACACATTTCTGATGACCATCACGAGAATGCTACAAGGAGGGACTCATCAGAGGCTAACACATGAGGCAAAAAGTCTTATCAGTAAATATGGATCATGGTACATCCAGTTTCCTAAATTTACCTATATCCAAATCCAGGGATTCACTGGCAATCCGTACAAACTTCCTATCTACCCCACCCACAGGATGATCCTACTGGAGGTACTTAGACAGCTGGAGAATTTTCAAAATATCCAAAGGCCCAAGCAGAAAGCAGCCGTCACGTTTCCATTCTTTATTGGGAACATGGAAGAGTATTGTTCGTCCGCATAGGCAGCTGAAGGTGCCAGACTAGAAATGTAGTGGTATCCTTTCACATCATACCGGTCTCGAGCCAATTTCGATCCTCACCATCATATCGGAATTGTGAACGGAAGGAAGTATAAATACCAAGTGGACCTGGAAGATTACTGGGCTAATGCCACAGATGAATTTGATGTCAGGAAAAGATTGTGGTCCAGACTGCTTGTCAGCTTGATTAGAACAACAAAACTCTTCCGCGTGCCAGACCAACTGGAGGATGATGGAGAATTCACATAGCCAGGTTTTGATGGAAACCAACCTCTTCCTCCCATGCACTGGTCAGAACCTGAAATTGCTAACTTGGATACCTTTATGAGGCCTGTCACCAAATATTCACAATGGTGGGAAGACCAACAGATCAAAGACCTACGGCTAAGAGGAATGCCTTTGAAATACACTTTGATGGGCGAATCAGAATCTTACTCTTCCAATGCTGGAGCAAGCCAAGGAGATGAGCCAATTGAAAGCTCGAAACCTACGAAAAGGAAAGAAGCGAAGGGAAAAGGAATTGCCAATGAAGGACTTGCTAGGAAGCAGCAGAAACTAGAGCCTCTTCATTTTGCCATCTCCGCAAACGTGAATGAAATCTTGGACATTGATGAATCTGTTGGAGATATACAGATTCCCTCTCCAGTTCCTATTTAGCCCGAAGATGATGAGCCTCCATCACCCACGGACACTGAGATTTTGGAGTCAGACAATGAGGTTGATATTCTGGACAATGAGTTTGAAGATGGGATGATTTCAGCCTTGAGAGGAATCCAAGAAATCCAGAGCATGCAAGACGTTCAGGAAGAAGATATCGTCCAGCCAACTATTCCTGATTGGTTGAAAGAGAGATTAAAGATAAAGGAGCCTGAAGAGGTTCAAGAAGAAGAAGATGACATGATTGATTTCATGGCCAGACTGGAAGCAGTCAGTACAAAGAAACCTGCCTAAACCTTCTCTACCAACTAGAGAGATGAAGCTGGGCATCGTACAGTCCAAGTTGCTGTACTAACAGTTGACAAACCGAGGGAAGAAATTACTCCCCAGGAGTATGCTATCACCACTGTCAACTTAGGCCCTACCACTAAGGGACAAGAGATTGAAGAGTTGGACAATTCTGTTGCCACTATCAAAGCCAGGCTGGAGAAGTAAACAATAAAGAAAAAGGAGTATAAACGAGAGGTTGAAAGACTCAAGGAGTATATTCAACACCTAACTAAGCCTCTCGATCAAACTACTTCAGCAACTCCTCCGCTGATGAATATTTCTCAGGAGATTGTTGAAGAGAAGAATATAGCTAAGGAAACTAAAGAATGGCTAAGTAGCAACAGGCAAGAGGTGGCCATATTTGCAGAAAGATTGGAAATGGCATATGGACAAACTTCTTCCTTACTTTCGAGGATTGCAACACTGGCAGAAACATGGGATAATGCCTAGGATGTTCGAGACAGAGTCCTTCTGTGTCTCAAGGTACTTAAGGGAGTGCCGAAGCAAGAGCTGGTCAGTGGAGAGGTAATTGCACCAGGGGCAGCTTATGATTTCGACAGTTGTGTTGACGTGGTTTTTGAGACCGCACCAACACAGAATAAAGTCTCCCAACGGACGCTCTATCCTCTCTTGAACAAAGTATTCAGCATGCTAAGATTGCGAGTAAGATCATACTTTCAACTCCAAGGTTCCTTGAGTGCGAATAGGCTCAGTTTGGCTCGATGTGATATTGCTGGTATGTCAAGGGGACTTACACAATTGTTCGACGGCTAACAACAAACAGTAGATTAAGGGCTTTCGTGTGATTCAAATGATTTGGCAGGTGAGCGCAAGTTTCCTAATTCTAACCGGAAATGAACTGAATTTAAAAGGGTGTAGGGCCTAAGAAGTTTATGTGCTACTCTAAATGCAGGATATGTGGAGCTTCGTTTCAATAGACTTCAACCGGATTTCACCTAGCCTCCGTCGGACAGCCTCAGTAAAATCGGTGCAATCTTCAATGGAAATAGCAAAGGATGTTCAAATTATGACTTAACATGCATACACCATCACAACGACGCATATAAGCATATAAACCATAACCGAAGTTAAACTCAAGATAATGTCCAGTTGACCACACAAGGCGAACTTATCATCAACAAGCCGCTAGTGGTATGGAATAAAGCGAAGCTATCTCAATAAAACACCACACCAAAGTAAGCTACTTGCATGAATTTAAGCTACTTGGATACGAAAGGAAGAAGAAACCTTGCTAGCATTTTATGACAAGACGAATTCCATCATCAATGAAAAGATCTATTATCATAAAATGTGTTACACAACAATCTCCTCAAAAGTTTTCAAAGGGAAAACTTTCTTTCTTCTCCAAACTATGCAAAAATGCTCTACAATGCTACACTATCTAGCTCTAATGCTCTACTACTCCAATGTCTGATCTAATTCTAATTTTCTAATTTTCTAATCTTCTAATGCCTTCCAAATGAGGGGGACTCCCCCTTTATATAGCTAGCCAAGTCCCAAAAGACGGCTAGGGTTACAATCAATAGAGTGGCTAGAATCGTGCCACCTCAGCCCTAAACAATATTGCCCTAAAAACCGCCACAGAGGAGAGTGGGGTAATAAATGCGCCATAATGTCCACCATCATCCTTCTAGAAGATTCCGTTTGTAGACGCGTTCACACTGTCCTTGATCTTCCTTCTTAACTTTGTTCTTTGACTTCTTCCACTTGAGGGTCTTCATCTTCGTCACTTTGAGTTATACTAAGTCTACTTCTTGCAACTTTTTCTCTTCGAGATTGAAACTCATAACTTTATCCTCCTTCGAAGGTTGTGATATCATCGTGCTTCACCACTTCCAGACATCGTGCTTGGCCTCGACGTTTCTCCTGCAAAACAAGCAAGGAAAGGGGTATTAGAATACTTTATGATATAAACTTGACTCACTTACCTGATCCTCACGCTCCAACTTTCAAGCGTTCATCGCCAACTTTGTGTTCAAGTTCATGCCTTAGACAAACTTCATCTTTGAGAAATTCATTTCACCTGCTGGAGCTCTGATAACCTCGATTTTATTTATTTCTGGCTCAAGAAAACTATCTTCACGAAGGATTGAAGCAAATTCACCTAGGCAGTTTCTTTCAAATTCATCGTTTGGAGAATTTTATCTTGAAAACACATTTTCTTCATTTTTGCCTTAGAAAATTTTCAAATTTCCCTTAGGAAGTTTATCAACCTGATGCCTACTTAAAATCTTCATCTCGGAATCCTCGACAAGCTGTGGAAGACCTTAAAATCAACTCCTCATCGATAAACTTCAATACCCAGAAGAAAATTTTCTCCAGAACGCATCGAACCCATGGGTGCACAACGAACGGGTTCATTTTATTTCTTTGAATTTTGAACCTTAGAAAATTATTTCCCTGTGAAATTTAAATTCATTCTTCACATCTGTGAGTATCCTGTGTTGCTCTGACTTGGAAAAAATTTATATCAACCCGTGCAGCTGGCTTTCACTGACTTCATCTTTGGCGGCCCATCTGTGCTTCAAGAAAAATTCCATCACCTCTCCAGACTTAAGCATTTTTCTAAGGGAGAAAATATTTTGTGCCTTAGAAATTTTTTTTGAATCACTTCGAAAATTTTGCCTTAGAAAATTTTATATCCAACTCAATCAACTTGGCCTGTGAAAATACCAACCTCACTCAAAATTTTTTTTTTTTATGAAGGCGCCTAGCACATTTTATTCTCTAACACCACCTTGCATTTTACTTCACATTTGGAAAAATATTTATGAAGCTCAAACGCCTTAGCAATATTTTCTTTAACATCTTAGGCGCATAGTACTTGGAGAAAAATATCACCACGCCCAATACTCATCTTCACCAACACACACGCCTAGCAGAAATTCTCTAAGGCTCACCACCACACTTACTCTTTACTTGGCGCATAGCACACTTGAAGAGAACTTGAAATCACGCCTAGTACTTTGTTTCACACCTCACACGCCTTAGAACTTTTTCTAACACCCACCACCTTGGGCGCATTTAGGACTTGAAGAGGATACTCAAAATCACGCCTTGGGGAAATATTTTCAACACCTTTAACACTTATCACCTCAGGCGCATGTAGCACTTGGAGGGAAAAAAAAATAAAAATTTAAAACTCCACCATGCCTAGCATTCACTTTGCTTTGACCACGCCCTAGAGTGTTTAACTTACCTTTTACCTCATTCACCACCTTCAATTACCTTTTACACCTCAACTTGGGCGCATTTAGACATGCAAGAAGGATGACTTTTGAACTTCCTGATTTTTGTCTTGACATGCCTTGATTTGGGCGCATTTTGCCCATGTAGGAGGATGAACTTTGTTGACTCTTTGACTTTTTCCAGCTTATTCTTGCATGGGCGCATTTCTTACTTGGTGAAGGATTAAAAACTTTGACTTTCCTTGACTTTTGTTGCATGCCTTTCAAACATGGGCGCATTTTGGCTTGGAGGTGGATGAACACCAATACTTAGAAATTTTTTATGCTCTCAACTCTCAAGGTGGGCGCATTTTGCTATGTGAGCAGGATGAAGTTCTTTGACCCTTTTGACTTGTTGAGAGGTGGGCACATTTTGATGGGTGAGGAGGATATTTTATACTTAGAAAATTTCTCAAACATCTTGCTTTGTGAGGAGGGCGCATTTTGCTATGTGAGGTGGATGAACGTCTTTGACTTCCTTTTGACTACCTTGTTACATGGGCGCATTTTGCCCTTGGAGGTGGATGAACACTAATACTTAGAAATTTTTTATGCTCTCAACTCTCAAGGTGGGCGCATTTTGCTATGTGAGGTGGATGAACGTCTTTGACTTTCTTCAAACTTGGCGAATTTAGGCCTGTGTACTGGACGAACTTCAAACTTGGAATTTTTATGCCTCCTCGTCAGCTGGGCGCATTTTGCCATGTCAACTGGATGAAACTCTAGACTTAGACAAATTTTCATCATCTTTCGCCAGCTTACGTGCCTTGCTATTTATAGTGAGCCTCTTAATTTTGCGTCTCTGAAGCTCAGATTGCTATGAAATTTTAAACATTGGATCCTCGCGACCTTATCAACCTGTCGGCACTGCCATTTTTAGTCACCCTGCTATTTTTAGCATGTTTCCGGGGGTGGTTTACT
Organism: Sequoia sempervirens; assembly: GCA_007258455.2. NCBI lineage: Eukaryota > Viridiplantae > Streptophyta > Pinopsida > Cupressales > Cupressaceae > Sequoia > Sequoia sempervirens. The sequence goes on from VDFB02199639.1 coordinate 50,842, forward strand.
ATAAATAGTAACTTCATGTTTCTGATAGCTCCAGTGCTCCGATCGAGTTGAAATTCGAATGAGGCGCTCCTCACCACGTGACCTTACTGCCGACACTGACGCATGCAACTGATTTACTATTTTTAGCATGTTTCCAATTTGACTTACTATAAATAGTAAGTGCTCCGTTTGACCTGAAATTTCACCAGCAGATAGCCTGAAGGACGCTGATCGCAGTGGTTTACATCGGATTTTGAAGATTTTGACTTTTGATGCCTATTTTTAGGCTCCAAGCTGGAAACCCTAATTCGCTTTTGCATGCATCCCAAATGAACTCTGTTTCTCTTCATTTCTGTGGTACTGCGATTGGCTTGTAATTTTGAACTGCTGGGAGGCGGCTGCCGGGACACACCTGCTAAAAATAGCAAGTTCCTTACTGAGTGAGAATCCTCGTTTGCATGTCATACCATCGCGAAGCTCTCGAAAAACCCATCAGGAATCATCCGACATGCAAAAGAAACCCTGACATGCAAACCCTAAAAATAGCCTCGGAAGGCTGAATCCTGAAAGTGGTCATCTCGACTTGCATGTTACGTCATCGCGAAGGTCTTGAAAAACCCAGAAGGAATATCCAGACATGCAAAGAAAAACTCTGCATCTGGACCCTGAAATTCGTGCCGGAAGCCAGACTGCTAAAAATAGTAAGTCGTCGGTTTTTGCTCAAATTTTGCACACGAGCAGTCTGATATACTCTGAATGCAGTGTGATGATCGGAATCCCAAAACAGCTGGCAAATTGCCCTGAATTTCACACTTACTAAAGATAGTAAGTACCTCAGAATCTGATGAAAATTTGCCGGAAGCCTGCTGGCAGCATACTGACAAGAACGTTAAGCTCAAATTTCAAGTTATTCACCTCGTTTGACTTCAAATTGGTTGGAAAGACTCAAACCCTAATTTCAGACTTGGCCAAATCCACACTTAAATTCACTGATGGGCGCAACCCCAAAAAGTAGACCATTAGAAAAGAGACAGACAGAGAGAGAGAGACTAAAAACCAAAGCCAAAAGGACCAGAATGGAGCAAAAATTAGGGGTCCCCATCTTGAATGGGGCGATGTGTGGAAAAGGTCACAACAAGTTGGTACATGACACTGATCATACGAAGTGAAATCATAGAAAAGGTTAAGGCAGATACAATCCAAATTGAGAAGACAAAAGAAATTCGAGAGAAGATCCTAACTGTGGCTGCAGATGCGCTTGAAAAGGACATTGTACGAGCAAACAATTTGCAGTTCGAAAACCTGAAAAGAAAAATTTAGGATATCTTCTTCACCGCTGGACCTGTCTGTAAGCAAGATTTGACTAAGGTGGCTGACTTCCTGTTCATCTTTTGCAATTTCCAGCAACAGGAATCAGAATGGGAAGACACTTTTGCCGGATGCTCGGATGATCTCAATCTGCTGGAATTCAGGATCAATGCGCTACTACCTGTCATGATCGAGGAGGTTGATAGGATAGTTTCTAAATTCATCCAGTATACTGCGACCAAAGAGGATAAGGATGAACCTCCTCGAGAATAGCTTTTCACTCTAGTTCACTGCTTGTTATCTGATTGTGCCTTTGGAAACCCTAATTAGGGTTATTGATTTTTTATCTCTACCATTGATTCCTGATTAATCTCGGTTGTTCATTGTATTCCGGAAACTCTAGATAAACCCTCTCTCATTCTCTCATTAGATATATAGGAGAGATACATAGACATATAGATAGAGATAGATACAGATATAGAGATAGAAGAGATAGATAGCATAATAAGAGAGAAAGAGTTTTATGAGATTGTTGCAAAGACTATTGTTGATAATAAAGTTCATGATGCATGAGGTGCTTTGAATTCTCTTATTGTCAAATGGTTGCATGGTTACTTACTTCTCTTCCTCATTGAGTGGTTTCAAGTTAGGATTTATTTTGATGTATGTTAATGGAATGATAGATTGATCGTAAAGATAAGTGAAACTTGGTTCATACTTTCTTTGAATGGATGCTTTCTATTCAATACGTAAAGTTAGACTGAGCCTTTTATGTGGAAGCTTCATTGTATTACTTCGAATGATATTGTTCTATTGATGGTGTTGTTCGTAGTAAGAAAATTTTAAGCACAAATTTTTGGAAGATTGCACTTGCTTTGTGTAGTTGTCGTATTTCGTGGCGAAACAAAGTATTGTTATTTGGTTTCATCCAATCTTTACTGTCTCTTGAGTTCATAGGAATAGTATAGGATTCCTCAACCCTTACTCCTTTTTTCATTTTTTATCCGAAATCCAAAAAACCCAAAATATATCACTGCATCTAGGTCATTGCTTTCTAAGTAACTTGCTAGAGTAAATCCCTTTCGTGATTATCAGCAAAATCATATCTTCCACAGAGCCTATCCGCACCCAACTTATGAAACATTGGAATTGCTATATGATCTTTTGGCAATCTTAGCATACTAGTTAGTTTTTCAAGAGAGGATAGAGTGTCTCTGTATTCTTTATTCTAAAGTGCTTGGTGAGTCATAAAACACGCATCAACACACTCCCGCTACATAAGTGGTCGAGTTGTAATTTCATTTCTTATATGGTCGGCTAGCTGCTTACCTCAGTTGTATTTCATTACAGTTTGCTAACAATCCGCTGGCACTGTATGCTCTCACCTCGCTCACATCGAGAACTTGGTGATCAGAAGGTGGAGGGTTACCTTTTAGCTGGTTATGTTTATTGGACTAACACTAATGGTGAAGTTCATGTGTTGATATTTTCAAAAAAAAAAACTAAGGGGGATATTATAGCATGCAAAATAGAACACTTTTTTCTACAATCACACCTCTCATGCCCAGGGAAATACAGTCAGAATAACCTTCTATAGATGTAAATGATGGTGGGAACATTGCAAGGAAGGCCAATGCCTTTGCATTTAAAAGATGAATAAAGGGAATGTGGTTCAATCAGTTCATCTGCCAAGGGAATAACTAATTTCAATGCAAGATAAACTTCCTCTATTTGATTATACTTATGGTGGATAGATTTCAACAAATTGGGAGATGCTCGCCATCAAGATCTATGCTTTATTTTTTCTTTTGGCATAAGAATTTTCATTACTCATTTTTATTAACACGCGAGAATCATATGTTGACATTATTATTAGTCCCTACCTATTTATAGGCAAAGATTTATGTTTTCAATTGCAAATTGGTATTAGTTTGCATTGGAAGATGTGCTACGAAATATCACACTGGTTTCTAATATTCTGATTATTTTTTGTAAGTGGGGTGCAAGGGTTTTCCTATGGCCTGCAATGCTGTAATCTGTAAAATGGAATTTTTGCCAATTTTTTTCTTTTTTCTTATTCGCCCTTGATATTTTTGCTAATGGTTTTTGTTTTTGTTTTTTTTTTTTAATTTAGAAATTTCGAGAAAAAATCTTCTGACAAATCAACAATGAGCAGATTTTTTTTTATGGGTTTTCAATGTTTTGGGCACTACAAACATGGCTTCATAATGGTTGCAAATCTATTTCTAGGGTTCCCTAGTGGGCACATATGTAGGCATGTGTCTGTTGCATGGCTTGTTTTTACTACCTCCTCCAATGTCTAGCTTTCAAGATGTCGTGGCTGCTATATAAATAAGAATCCTAGGTAAGTTGTGCATTTTGTTTAGTTGGATATCCTCTTTGCATTGCACTTAAAGACAAATAAAGGTTTGTATTTTGTTGTACTGTTGACCTGTATATGCTAGTTTTTTTTTTTGATGCAAAAATCCAAGCTACTTTAAGAATGTCTCTTTCTTCATTCAGTAGTTTCATTTGTCAAGCATGTGCATAGCCAAAGTTATTTGTAACAAATTTCTTCCTTGTATTGTTTGGAGAAGTTTGTGGTAGGAGACTGGTTCTCCGATTTTGAAATGGAATCAATTGATTATGCATCAAAAACCACAATTTAGAGGGTTTTTATTTGCTTGGTTTTATTTTGGCATAAGGGTTTGTTTTATAAATCATTCTTTAGCCTGTGGCAAAATGGCAAGTACTATGTTTCTTGGAAATGGTGCCAAAACAAGAGGAAAAGAGAAAAATTATGAGCTATTTTACTCCACTTAGATAAAATTTCACTACTTTTAAAATAATAGATTCATCAATTAAGAAGATTTTTTGGTAAAGATCATCCATGCTTTCTATAAAATATATTTAAAGCGGGCGATAGTGAATTGCTCAATTTTGGCAAGTTACTTGTCCCACAAGACCACATCATCCATCCATCTATATCCAATTGTAATATTGATGAAAGGAGATTGAGACATTCTCCCAACACAAAAGGGAGAGGTTCCCCCTTTTCAGACAAAGGACCTCTTGGAACTTGGCAAACGAAGGGCCTTTAGGCACTCTTTGAACAAAGAACCTATTGAATTTTCCAAATTTTACGAGAATTAATAGGGAATTTTAATTTTGGTTTTATAGTTATTATTTATTAGAGTTGCCACAAGTAACAATAGTAAGTTTAAGCATCGATGGTAAATTTTATGCTTCCTTCCAATATTAACTCATAATGCTTATAATTCATAGTTTTTGAAATAGAAAGATTTGTCAACTAATTTATGCTTGCAAAATTCTTTCCATCTCTTTGGATTTCCTTGAATGTGAACTAGAAAACCACAAATTTTTATGGCATTTGATTACCAACTGTTGTACTTGCAAGGCTGAAGAAATGAACATGAGAAAATATATCCATGTCCATAGATGGACCAAAAGGTAAATAGAGCTGCTAAATACATGGCCAACAATGTCGTAGATAGTGCACAAGACTTGTCCAAGTTAAATCTCTGACTTGATAAATCCACAAATTGTGGGAATGCATAAAACACAAACTTGTAGAGTGGCAAACAATTAAGATAAGAGATGCCACTAAATGCACTACAATGATCTTAACTAAAGATTATTGCCTACAAGTTTCATCCTCTCTTCCTCAATCACCAGGAATTCCCATGTAGACTTAATGGTCAAATTACGAAGTCCATTTTTGCTACGTTTATGCTCCATTGAAATAGTGAATGTCAGAAGAATTATCTGCTGACATTGGTTAAAATTGTTTAGCACTTACAAGCCATTTTGGATTTTGTTATACAATAAGCATCATGGAAGACTGATTTAGTCTTGGTGTACCAGAGCTTTGGTTTTGTTTATGGAGATTTAACTTTTAAGTCTCTCACCACTGTATCTCTATCAGATGTTGAATTCCATGAGTACTCAAGGGAAGATATTTTTGAAGTGTTGCCCATAATCATCTGGACATTGAATTTGGTGCCTCTCTTCAAGTCCACTATTTTTGATTGTGTTGAGAGCAGATGACAATGGGGAAGGTATAGTCTCTATCAGCCGAATCTTTGGTGTCTCCATATTGGACTTTGAACTTGATGAATAGGAAGTGTTTCAATATTAGGAAATTTTTGGAGCTAGCTAATATGAGCCAAATCTCTAATCTGTGGATGGGGAATTTTTAACTGACAAAACAAAAATATTACATGACAAAAAAAAATGTTTTGGTGCAGGGGCACCATGTTAGTCATTTTGTGTAAATATGGTTTTTAGTCAAGTTTTGGTGTGTTGAGTCTTAAATTCATTCAATAAGGTCATAATAGACCATTTATGATGTAATTTGAGTCACTAGAGGTTCACTTTGCAAAATTTGTCCATGTTTTCAAAAGTTGTCATATTGCAATATTGTAAAATTGCAAAAAATGCAAAAACAAGGAAGGCCAATGGTCATGGGGTTCAAGAGTCAGTTGGAGTCAGTTTTTTAGTTGGTTTTTGGATGTCCAAGGTTTAACTACAATGTGTATGGTCGAATTCAATTTCTGGTTGAAGTTTTGTGGAAGAGGTAATAAGAAATCTCTCAAATTTTGTGTTTTTCCTGTGTAATATGCTGCTCCCTTGTTTTGTACGGCCCCGTACAGTTAGGTTTTCATTCAAATTGCATTGCATTCGATGGAGGATTGAAGTAGCATCATTTTGGTTTTTATTTGATTGGATTTCATTGGGATTTAAGGTTTTTACAATCATTTTACTGTAGGCGGGTCTGAACACCCTGTTTGAGGGTTTGAAAGCAAACAAAATGCATTATTGACCCATTCCACCATTAGAATTTCTTGTAGCTTGGTAAAATGGGTACTTTTAGGTAGGTTTAGATATTTATGGGGTTTATTTGAGTAGGGAAGGCCGTTTGGATGAATTTGAATGCTGCCCTAGGTGAAGTTTCATGAGTTTTTGCTTCGAAATGGATGGCTAGGAGTGGGAGTTTGCATAAAATGCATTGGTAAAGGTTGGAAGATGGTTTATTTAGCATGTGCAGACCTTATTAGGGGTGTTTGAAGTGTTGGCAAGGTTGTTGGAGACCTGGAGTATTGAATTCCAATAAACCCTCTTGAAAATGGCTTAAATGAGGGTTTTGTAGTTGGGTGTCTTTGAAGGCGTTTCTCTGACTAAAATTTGTTGATTCAGTGTATTTGAGGCCTGGTTGAGGTCTGAGAACAAATTTTTGTGAGTGGGGAGAAGATTGTTTGGTAGTTGCTTTGGAAATGTGGCCTATTTGGCTTAAGGGGCAGCGGGACAGTCATTTTTTAGGGGATGAAGGTCTGAAACAACCTTATGCACAATTTAGATATGTTGAAATGTGCCATAAAGGGTATCTAAAAAACTAATCCTTTTGTGGGTTTGAAAGGTTTTTAGGAAGATATACTCAAATTTCTTTGTTTGGATGGCTACAAGGCAAATTGAAGGAATTATGGGTTGTTCATTGAGTTAGGGTTTTGAAGGATGGAAAGTTATTTGAAACATTTTGAATTGTGATTCTTGAATGTTTGCCTCCCTGCTCTGCATCAAGTGGTATCAGAGCACAGGTATTAGATCTTTTGAGGGAGAAAAGTTGCAGATTGAAGAGTGAAAAGTGGGAAGTTGAAAAGACAAAATGCCTCCTAAAGGTAGTGCAATATTTGCAAGGGAGATAAAGTTGTTGAAAGAATCTCAAGAAGCAATCTTAGCCAGATTTGCAGCAATGGAGGCAAAGCAAAGAAGAAAAAAGGCCACTGAAGAGGAGAGTGACCGAGAGGAAGAGGAAGAGGGTGAGAATGAAAACCCTCCAAGAGGAAGAGTCCAAGATGCTGATTGGGATCCTAATGAGAGAAGGATGATAAAGATGCTTAAGGCTGTTAAGGGAGATGCTTTTGATGTTAAAATAGATTTGCCAATGTACATTGGAAAGTTGGATGTTGAAGAGGTATTAGACTGCATAGATGCACTGGATAATTACTTTGAGTACAAGAAGGTTGCTGAAGATCAAAAAGTTAAGTTTTCCAAGACTAAGTTGAAAGGTCCTGCATTGACATGGTGGAATTATATTCAAGAGGAAAGAGTGAAGAAGGGGAAGACAAAAATTAGTTCATGGGATAGGATGGTGTCAAAGGTGAAAACACAATTTTTGCAAGTGATCATGCTATACAAACATTCAAGAAGTTGTAGAGTTTAAAGCAAAAGGATAAAGATGTCATGACATACACTAAAGAGTTTCACAAGTTGAGTATTAGGTCTGTTCATATTGAGGATGAGAATGAAAAGATTGCAAGGTACATGTGTGGTTTGAGATTTCAAATCCAAGATGAATTGAGTTTGGCTACTCCAAGAACAGTTGAGGAATGTTTTCAATTGGCTGCTAGGGCAAAGGAGAAATTGAAAAGAAGACAAGAAAGACAAGGAAGAGGCTGAGGCAACACCAATAGAGGAAAAGGATCAAGGCAGACTTATGAAGAACAAGAAGATGCAAGCAAAAACAAAGACCAAGTGGCTGATCAAAGAGGTGGCTTTAGGGGTTTCAGAGGAAGATTTGGTGGAGGTAGAAGTTCAAGTACATTTTTAGGAAGATGTTACAATTGCAATCAGTTTGGGCATCCAGCATGGAAGTGTCCTGAGAAGCAAGGTTCTACTTCAAGTGGTGGTGACAAAAGAGTTCAATTGGTGCAAGAGGATGATTGTGAGAGTGTTCATTCTCCTACTCAACTTGTTGCTGCAAAAGTTGGGGAATCATTGATGGTGAGGAGAACTTTACTTAAAGCATCCAAAGAGAAAAAATCAACACAAAGGAGAACACTATTCAAGACCACCTGCAAATGCAAAGGAAAGGTATGTAAAGTAGTGATAGATTCAGGGAGTACTGATAACATGGTGTCAAATGAAATGGTAGATAAACTGAAGTTAGAGAAGATACCTCATGAAACACCTTATAAAGTGTCTTGGGTGAATGATGATCAATCTATTTTAGTGAATGAACAAGCCTTGGTTGAGTTTAATATTGGTGGGTATAAGGACAAGATTCTTTGTGATGTTTTTCCTATGGATCGTTGCCATTTATTGCTTGGAAGACCATGGCAGTTTGATAGGCATGCACTTTATGATGATATACACAATACTTACACTATTGAAAAGGATGGAAATACTTTTACACTAACACCATTGTAGGAAGATGATAAAGGGAAAAGTAAGGCAACAAAGGTGATTATGTTTGGCAAGGAATTTGTAAAGTTTGAGGAAGGAAAACATGAAGAGTTTGCAGCCATTGCAAAAGTTGAAGATGCTAGGACAGTCAGTTTGAAGAATGATTCAGTATTGGAAGGTAAAAATGATGAGATGATGACAAGAACAGGTCAAGAGAAGGTCAAGGATGAATTAGCTGTGAGAATGCAAGATTGGCATGAAAGGATCATGATAGGGACAGTACTTTGTCCTTTGGTTTCAAAAGAAGTCAGTGGGCAGTTATTTTTTGTCAAGACAGAGGTTTCTAAACCTGATAATACAGAGATTATTGGGGCAGAGAATCTAAAGGAAAAGATGAAAGCACAAGGTGAAGTGAATAAGGGTGTTTGGCAAGGGCAAATGGATGAGTTTGAGTATGCAACAAAGGTAAAGAGGAGGACAGTCCAAGATAACGTTGGAAAAGGTAAGTTTGCAGATATGAGGGTCAATTTAGCATCAGTTTCTGATAAGAAAAAGATCAGAGGACACTCATCAGATCAGTTTGTAAAGATGGAGCAGTATGTAGGTGGTAAATAGTTCAAGAGCATAAGGGATGATGAAAGTCTTCAATACTTGGTTCAGTGGAAGGGCGTACCAGATGAAAGAGCTTTTGGAGGTCAGAGACATGAAGTGATTAAGCATGATCCAATGCAATACAGTCCTCAAGGGACTTGAGAACTTTTTCAGGCCGGGTGTATGGTGTAGGGGCACCATGTTAGTCATTTTGTGTAAATATGGTTTTTAGTCAATTTTTCATGTGTTGAGTCTTAAAGTCATTCAATAAGGTCATAATAGACCATTTATGATGTAATTTGAGTCACTAGAGGTTCACTTTGCAAAAGTTGTCCATGTTTTCAAAAGTTGTCATATTGCAATATTGTAAAAGTACAAAAAATGCAAAAACAAGGAAGGCCAATGGTCATGGGGTTCAAAAGTCAGTTGGAGTCAATTTTTTAGTTGGTTTTTGGATGTCCAAGGTTTAAATACAATGTGTATGATCGAATTCAAGTTCTGGTTGAAGTTTTGTGGAAGAGGCAATAAGAAATCTCTCAAATTATGTGTTTTTCCTGTGTAATCTGCTCCTCCCTTGTTCTGTACGGCCTCGTATAGTTAGGTTTTGATTCAAATTGCATTGCATTCGATGGAGGATTGAAGTAGCATCATTTTGGTTTTTATTTGATTGGATTTGATTGGGATTTAAGGTTTTTACTATCATTTTATTGTAGGCGGGTTTGAACACCTTGTTTGAGGGTTTGAAAGCAAACAAAATGCATTATTGACCCATTCCACCATTATAATTTCTTGTAGCTTGGTGGAATGGGTACTTGTAGGTAGGTTTAGATGTTTATGGGGTTTATTTGAGCAGGGAAGGCCATTTGGATGAATTTGCATGCTGCCCTAGGTGAAGTTTCATTAGTTTTTGCTTAGAAATGGATGGCTAGGAGTGGGAGTTTGCATAAAATGCATTGGTAAAGTTTGGGATATGGTTTATTTAGCATATGCAGACCTTATTAGGGGTGTTTCAAGCATTGGAAAGGTTGTTGGTGTTGGATATTGCCGATATGTGGTTGTCATTGATGTCAACACTATTGGCATTAATGTCTTTAAGGCTGTATATGTCAAGGATATTGAGAAAATTGTAATAAAATAAGTTGCAAGTTGTCAGTGATGTAGTGAAGTTCAGTATAGCCATCATGCTATTGGCTAGCTCAGTATGTTAATGATAAGAGGTTGTGGATTAAAGGGTTTGTTGTCGTATATATCTAGTTTATCCACGTAAAGTTTCAGAGATCCGCATGAAGATTTGATCAAGTTATTAGTATCTGTGTTCTGACAGTTGTTTTGTTGCTTCAATTGGTGTCCCTGAAAGAAGATAATGTGATTCTAGTAATTTGAGTTGTTGCGGATGCTTCTGTAGTGATCCATGATGCTCATAGATGTTTCTAGATCGTGCTCTATTTGTGTTGTTGATCTGCATTGATCATTGTGCTCGCGATTGGTGATTTTCTTCTTTGAGTTCATGTTTTTCATGATCATGGACGACAGGGTGATTGTAGCGTGCTGTGGATCTTCGAGGCATAAATTTTGGAGGTGTTTCGTGTTCGAGGTTGTTGTTTTGGTTCCTCACTATGTTTTGGCCGACATTGGTTGGTGCGCATTGATAATTGTTTATTGATTTGGGCCGATAGTTTGTACTCATTTTATATTTTGTTGAAGCCAACATGTAGATGATGTTATCCTTAATTGCGGATATATATGAGTGATTGTTTATACCATTTGAAGGAATGTGATGTAGTGGTGTGTGAGTGCTATGTGCAAATAATGTTCTAATCATTCAAAGGCAGAAGTAAAGTGTGAAGAAGAGTGAGCAGATGTTTATGAGCTTAATCAGAACTGTAATTAGGCATTAGCAGATGCTATTTTCTCATTTCAAAATCTTCTAGATGTAATTCGAATGTTTCTGTAAGACAGTGTGTCTTCCTTTGGGAAGTAAGCCTTATTGTATTTGAGCAGTGAGCTCTAGGCAGTGTAGATGATGTTATCCTTAGTTGCGGATATATATGAGCGATTGTTTATAGCATTTGAAGGAATGTGATGTAGTGGTGTGCGAGTGCTATGTGCAAATAATGTTCTAATCATTCGAAGGAAGAAGTAAAGTGTGAAGAAGAGTGAGCAGATGTTTATGACCTTAACTGGAACTGTAATTAGGCATTAGTAGATGCTATTTTCTCAGTTCAAAATCTTCTAGATGTAATTCGAATGTTTTTGTAAGACAGTGTGTCTTCCTTTGGGAAGTAAGCCTTTTTCTATTTGAGCAGTGAGCTCTAGGCAGTGCACTTGAATGCATGTGCATTCCTATTTATAATTCTTTTATACTTTTAACAAGGTATAATCTTGTGGACTAACCTCCACCATGGTTTTTCCCCTTACAGGGTTTCCACGTAAAAAATCTTGGTGTTATGCGTGTTTCTAATGTGGTGATGGTTTATGCTTTCATGTTTATTTATCAGATCTGAGAATAAGTTTAATAAGTATAATTTCTGTGACAACTGATTCACCCCCCCTCTCAGTTGTCTACCCTTCAGTTGCCAACAGTTGGAGACCTGGAGTATTGAATTCCAATAAACCCTCTTGAAAATAGCTTAAATGAGGGTTTTGTAGTTGGGTGTCTTTGAAGGTGTTTCTCTGACTAAAAGTTGTTGACTCAATGTATTTGAGGCCTAGTTGAGGTTTGAGAACAAAGTTTTGTGAGTGGGGAGAAGATTATTTGGTAGTTGCTTTGGAAATGTGGCCTATTTGGCTTAAGGGTCAGTGGGACAATCATTTTTAAGGGATGAAGGTCTGAAACAACCTTATGCACAATTTAGATATGTTGAAATGTGCCATAAAGGGTATCTGAAAAACTAATCCTTTTGTGGATTTGAAAGGTTTTTAGGAAGATATACTCAAATTTCTTTGTTTGGATGGCTACAAGGCAAATTGAAGGAATTATGAGTTGTTCATTGAGTTAGGGTTTTGAAGGATGGAAATTTGTTTGAAACATCTTGAATTGTGATTCTTGAAGGTTTGCCTCCTTGCTCTGCATCATGTTTCAAGGGCCAAATGAGTGCTTGGAAAGTGTAAAAATTTGCAGTTTGTGTTATTCATTGTGGCTTTGTTGGGCAGCAGCATGGTTATAGGAGATTAGGGTGTTCATACTTGCAATTACTAGTGTGTTTTCTTATCTTAGCTATCAGTGGTGTAAACAAAAACTTGTTTTTCTTGTGATAGGATTTGGTTTTGGAGAGCTATTTCAAATGTAAACTTCTAGAAACTATATTATGGTAATGAACACAGTGTTTTTTGCAGCCAAAGGGCTTGGAAGTTATATAACTTGCCACACTAAATTTAAGTTCTTTAGTTAAAGAAGTGCTATATTGGTTTTCTAAAATTCAATAGCACACTACTGTACGCTGTATTATCTTGCTAAATTCAAGCCATCACCATATATTATTGTATTGTTTTTCCTAGGAATGAGTATTGTCCACGTTTACTTGGAATATTAAGGTATTTGTACTTCATTATTTTTTATTTCCCTCTTTTGTGTACTGAATAAATTACTAAAGCTAGTAAAATTTGTAAAGTTCTTGTCAAAGTGCACAACATACATAGAACTTAGAAGATCTGACAAGCTCGATTTGAATCAAATCTGTTTGAAATCTCTCATTACCATCTTTGTGTCAAAAGATATTTCCTGCAAAAGTTTACATTTGTAAAAAGGAAATATTGATGATCGAAATTCTTTAAGCTCCTAATACTTTGTTATGACTGTACAAATACAAAGAGGGAAAGAGATGAAGAGAGGGCTACATGAGACTACATTTCTTCGACGCATTTTGTTAAACAGTTCACGTGCATTGTCTATGCTTCCATGTTTTGCGTACATATCTACCATGTATGTGTGAACCTCTCTCTCTCTATATATAGGCATTCAAACACATGCATATATGTCTACCATATAGGTTTGTATAGATAGAGAGAGAGACGGGTGCCTCTTAAGCCAATATGTCATGGCATAGTTACAAGTGTTCTATACACTTTCACTTCAATGCATATCAGAATCAAGGAATCAAAATATCTATAGAACACTTGTAGCTATGCCATAACATATTCGCTTTGAAATCTCTAGTGGTAGATACACCTTAGGATTTGTCAATTGAGGAAAATACTTTGCTTTCTTTTGAAATGCAATAATTAACTGAGTATTTTGCACTTCTGCTAAACCGTATAGGTCAAAGGCATGCTCACTATTATATGCATAACAGATTTCAGTGAGATAACACTTTTTGCTCTCTTGCATTTGTATGCAAAAGCTGCATTTAGCATAGCAGTTTCCTGCAACATCCTCCATTGTGGACCATTTCTTGCATTGTCTTCACAATGGTTTTGTTGCACCTTTAAGCTCAATCGCTTTTAGCTAAATCCTCTGCAAGATGGCTTTCGTGATTATTACTATGGAGAGTAATTTTACATAATGGATTTCAAGAATATGATGAGCTTACTTGTCACAACTGATCAGTTTGTTATGCTCAATCTGCCAGCTGTTTGTATGTGGACCAGCCTAATGTAGACAGCTGGCACATTGATTACAACATGCTGCCAGCTTAAGCTGTTGTAGATAACATTAGTTTTCCAAAAATAAAAACAATTGCAAATAGTTTTCAAAAAATTCAAATTTCCCTATTACATATATGTTCATTTATTTCCTTTGCAATTGATCAACAATAGTTGCACTTTGCATTATATGATTTTGTGCAGTTTTTCCATAGACTAGAATGCTAATGACAAAGGTTGTGAAGTTTTTCCCTTTTAGCACATGTAAATATGGTCATATGCATTGACAATACAATTTTGCTTCTGTTCCATAGGGTCTCGATTGTGTAGCTTTTTAAATTAAAGGAGAACCTTACAACTTTTTCATGCTTGCTGCTCAAGGTGAGTAATGAATTGTTGAAGTTCTTTCTGTTTCAGCTCTTGATGTATATGTGCTATTTTTTTTGTCTATGTTTGGCATTTCTAATCTAGTACATAGTTAAACAGTCTGAATACAACATCTATTTGATCTAACAACAATATGCTTTCAGACACTCCCCATAAGAAACAAAGACTTTCCCAAGAACCTATTGTATTGAAGACCTACAAACCACATGACAAAGCACAGATGATGTCAATTGATGAAGTTGTAGATTGTGTGCATTGTTTTCGAATTGATTCATTCAACTATAAAGTTGGTGATTGCCTATTTGACACAATACATGTTTTGCTTTACTACCACTATATACCAAATGAGCTACATAATGGCCTTGTGGATCATTTGCAGCACTGTCTTCATGATGGTTATGTTGCAGCTTTAATCTCTTTTGAACATCAGTTACATTCAACAATGGTTTATGATTTGCACAATATACATGACAAAAACACATACCTGCATAGAATGAGGCTTTCAGCCATAGAGATCAATGCCAATGGTGAAATTAGACTTTGGGGTGAGACATTCTATGTGCAATGGCTAGCACAGAGGTTGAACATACCCATATGCATTTGGTCTCTAACCCGCAAAAAATTGTACCTGCATTTCAATAAAGATGCATGCAATCCTGTAATATCAATTCTTTTCCATGGTGCAAACCCAACTGATGGATATTATGAGCCTGTGTTCACAAAGATAAACACATACAATTGCCTTCAAAATGTGCAAACGCACTTGCCAACTTCATGCTGCAATTTGGAGTATGTTTGGAGCACATTTGCAAATGCATTTGATACACTTGGGCTTTGTAGAGTTGCTACCTTTGCTACTACATGTGGCGAAAGCATGTTTGCTGCTATAGCTTTTGTGGCTGGTCAACAGTTTGATGCAATTGCTTTGTGATTGTTTATGGCTCAATCCTTTGCCAATGTATTGACAATACAAAAAAATTGCATTGGCATGCTTTGACACATTTGTGTAGTTTGCTATAACAAACTACAACCGTCCATTGTAATTGCAATCACTCATTTCCAAGATTGGAATACCATATGCACAAAGTGGCCTTGAGGCTTCTGAATTTTTTTTATTATGGTTCTCACACATATTTCATGCAACCATACACATATGGCAAGCAACTACACAACCCAAAGCCAAAGTATATTGCAGTTGCACATGGCCAAAAAATAAAAATTGAACTAAATTTGCTTTGTAACCAGCTTAGGTCATTGTCATTATGAACCACTTCAACAAAAACACAAATTTACTCATAACATCCATATAAAGCATCTCTTTTCTATGCTACCTATGACAATTGTACCTACATTTGCAATGACTACCACACTTCAAGATAATCCAAAACTGTCACCAACGTTGCACTCTTAAATCAGAAATTTATCATGGATCCCATCCCATCTATGTACAATATACTCCAAGAGAGTTTACATCCTCAAGCAATTACAACTTTTCCTAGCACAAATCTAAAGGTTTGTAACGATGTTTAAAATTAGCAATAAATGATATAGGTAAGCAACAAAAATACATAGCAAACAAACAAATAGCTGCAACAAGAAACATTGCAAACTAAAAAAGGAAATGCTTCGAACCTAAGATTTTTACATCAAATACAAACATGGAATTGACAACTCATGAGACATTGCACTCTCTAAAAGCCAAAATCCGCCATGCAAACATTGCACTAACTACAACATTTGATTCCATTGCAAGTGTTGACCATGTCCCAAATCAAAATAAAGTATCCAAGCCCATCCCAAGCTTGATGCATCAACAAGCATTGCATTGCTTCAAAAAAAGACAAATAGCTGCAACAAGAAACATTGCAAACCAAACAAGGAAATGTTTACAACCTAAGATTTTTACATCAAATACAAACACAAAATTGACACCTTGTGAGACATTGTGCTCTCTAAAAGCCAAAATTTGTCATGTGAAAACGTGTGATGCAAACATTGCACTAAGTACAACATCTCCTTCCATTGCAAGTATTGACCATGTCCCAAGTAAAAATTACCTATTCAAGCCTAGCCCAAGCTTCATGTGTCAACAATCATTGCACTGTTTAAAAAAAGAAATGCTTAATGCACAAAAAGAACATGCTTCACATATCCCAAAGCTGAAGTGCAAGCCATGTAGGTCTTTTCTATTTCTCAAGACAAGACCTAGGTATCAAGTAACAAAAAATAGACACATCTACAGAAAATAGCACAGTGCAAAAATATGTTAACACATATTTGCAAACCATCAAGGACATGCCAACTCAATCATGTCTTCTTTAAGACATGCTTCATTTTCATCAAAAAATTTACAAAGCTAACAATACACTTGTTTATGCCTTTCTCTTTGCTTCCCATTGAGATGAAGAAAAAAAGAATCACATTAGGACAACCCATTTGTAGACATGTATAAAAATGACACTAAATGGTAAGATATCTCATTTTACCATGCCCTGGAGGATAAGACATAATGCACAAATAAGTTTTGTCGATTTCTTGACTTCTCTAGAAGAAAGACTTGTCTCTTTGTGCATTGCTTTTGCACAAATAAGAGAATTAGGGTATAAAAGAGTGCAATATGGCTTGGTTGGCACAACCATCAATGTTCCTATAGATTTTGATAAGGTGCAACAAGCTTCTCTAGACAGGTAGATGAAACTACAATAGTGGTAATTAAATTGAAATGAAAACTACAATATGAAAATGCATATGCACAAGGCAATGTTAGGCTTGCTTGTGTCATGAATGCTTTAACAGCTTTGTCAAAAACACCATGTATGCAAAAGAGAAAATCTCTATAACTAAAGATTGGAAGCTCTATTCACAAGAAAAGTAGAACAAATGCACACAGGTTTTCAACCTAAGACAATATGCATGATAACATACCTAAGGATGATGAAGAGCCCATAACTGAATTAGTTTTACATTAATTTAATTACCCACATTTAATCAACGACCTCGATAGAACTATTATTAAAATTGCACCATCAAAAGGTTTTAAACCTCTTGGTATTTTCCAAGTCACCTATTCAAAGGAGATGAACTTCCCAACTCTATTTTATGGTTATGCTCGGCCACCTGTCATTACTAAAAAAGAATTGTTTCAAAAAATAGCAAAAGGGGAGCTTATGCATAAGGGAAATGACTTTGCAACACACAATAAATATTTTCTTCAAAGCCATTAAAATGATTATTCAACAAGTATCTTCAGTAGCATGGGTATGTATAAGAAAAGCTGAATTAAAAGGTAAAAGGCTACTTGCAAAAGATGTGTGTAGTCCTACAACTCTTGAAAAAGTATTGAGATCTCCATTGGGCTATAGATAACTAAAGAGTATTCAAACTTCACTAGACTATTTAGAAAACACTAGGAAAAATATATTTGCAATGATAAGACAATTGGGACCTCTAACTATCTTTTTGACATTGACAAGTGTTGAGCACTTTTGAGAGCTATTGTGCAAAGCATTGCAAGAAACAGTCAAAGAAAGTCAACAAGCTTCATCCTGTGGCTAGGCCAAAATGCGCCCAAGGAAAACTGGAGAAAACATAAAAAAAAAATTCTAAGTATGAGAATTCATCCTTCACCTAGGCCAAAATGCGCCCAAGAGAGACGTGAGTCAAAGTGGTCAACAATTTTCATCCAGTAGGTAGGCTAAAATGCGCCCACCTTGAGAGAGTTGATATCAAAAAAATTTCTAAGTGTTGAATATCCTCCTCACCCCTCCCAATGCGCCCATCCTCCTCCTAGGTGGAAATGCGCCCAAAAAATGAAGAAAAGTCAAAGGAGTCAATGATTTTCATCCTTCTCCCTATGCAAAATGCGCCCAAGTAGGGGCATGTAAAGACAAACACTCATGCAGAGTTCGAATTCATGCAAAGAACAAAAGGACAAGGCGTGTGCATGAAGATACGAAGGAAAAAGACAAAGGTATCCATGCAAAATTAGAAGAAGACAAAAGCGTTGAAGGCCATGTAATGACAAAGTCAAGACAAGGTGGCGTGGTTTTATTCTATTCAAAGTGTGAAATGCGCCTAAGGAAGGATTTATGATGGGCACCGGGTTGATGAATTTCCTAAAGGAAATTTGAAAATTTTTCTAAGGCAAGGAATAAATGATGTTGTTGAAGATAAAATGCCTTGGCAGATGAATTTGAAGGTGATCGCCTAGATGGTTTTTGATCAAATTCCTGATGAAAGCATTTTTCTCGAGTCTGAGTTGGATGAAATATCAGAAGTGAAGTACGCCCAGGCAAAAGACAAGATGGGTTGAAAATTTGGCTAAGGCATGAAGAATTTGAACGCGAAGTTGGCTAAGGAAGAACGATAAACGCTTGGAAGTTAGAGCGTGAAAATCAGGTAAGTAAGGTGAATTTATATTATGATGTGTTCTAATGCTCTTCTCCTTGCTTGTTTTGCAAGAGGAACGTCGAGGTTAGAGCACAATGACTTGAAGTGGTGAAGCACGATGATATTACAACCTTCGGAGGAAGATAAAGTTATGAGTTTCACATGAAGGAAGGAAAGTCACAAAAGTTGGCTAAGTGACAAAGAAGGAGCGTTTTCAAAACTCAAAATGGAGAAAAGAGTGGAAGTTCGAGCAAGGTTGAAAAACAACGTCAAGGAGAAGATCAAGAGCAGTTGAACTCCAGATTCTACCTAATTTTATTATCTGAGGAGGCAATCTTAGAGACTCTTCTACCCTCCAAGCGATCAACGGAATTGGCTGAACACGAAGAGCGAGAACAGTGTGAACGCATTTTAAAGATGGAATCTTCTAGGAGGATGATGGACATTAATTGCTCATTTATTGCCCCACTCTCCATTATGGCGGTTTTTAGGGCGAATCTTGTTTAGGGCTGAGGTGGCACGATCTGGGCCATCCAGTCGATTGTAATCTGAGCCGTCCATTGGACTTGGCCAGCTATATAAAGGGGGAGTCCCCCTCATTTGTAATTCAGTAGACAGTAGAGAAGATTAGAATAGACATAGAATAGAGGGACAACTTAGAAGTAGCTTAGTATAGATTGATAGTGTAGTTTGAAGAAGAGGGAAAGTTTTCCCTTTGAAAACTTTGTAAGAAATTGTTGTGAACACTCTCTCAATAAAAGAGTTTTTCATTGATGGTGAATTTCGTCTTTGTTGTGAGTAGCTAGCAAGGTTTCTTCATCCTTCCGATTCAAATGGTAGCATAAAATAGTTCAAAGTAGTATAATTTTCATTCCATGCAAGTAGATGTTAGTTGTGGAATGTGGTCTTCAATTTGAGCAAAGCTTCGTCTATCCATACCACTAGTGGGCTCGCTGATGGTGAGTTCGCCTTGCGTGGTCAACTGGAACATCGCGGATTGAACTTCGTTTGTGATTCACTCGTTGGTATGCGTCGTTGTGACGGTGTCTTCGCGTTGAATTATGATCTGAACACCTTGAACTACTTCTCTGAAGATTGCACCAGTTCTGTGGAAGCTGTCCGAAGCGAGGCAAAGCAGAGCCTGGTTAAAGCTTGTAAGAATTGATCGCCACGTCCCACACCTTAGAATAGATTTAGACTTTCTAAACCTTACACCATTTCAATTCGGTACTTTCTGATTAGAATAGGAAACCTGCGCTTCATAGACAAACCTTCCGAGCATTTGAATCCCTTTCTCTGCTGCCGAACAATTCTGTAAGTCCCCTTGAAATACCAGCAAATCACATCGAGCCAACTGAGCCTATTCGCACTGAAAGAACCTTGGAGTTGAACGCATGAACTTTCTTGCAATCTTAGCATGCTGGATACTTTGATCAAGAGAGAATAGGGTAGCCGTTGGCGACTTTATTCTGCGTTGGTGCGATCACGAAAAACACATCAACAGAATTGGCGCTAGAAGGAGGACGAGCTTCGAATTGTTCCAAAGGCTGGAAGGAACCAATATGAGCTTTGAAGTTTCAAATCGGAGATATGTTAGATCTCTCTTATGTCAAAAAATCCAAAAAAAGTGAAAAGTTGAAAAATTCAAAAAAATCAAAAAAATGGAAAATCAAAAAAGAGATTTCTCAAAGGATGGGCACATTTCTTGCTCTCAAGATATTCTTGCAGATATTGCTCAGATTCAAGAAAGATTGAATGCACAACTGTGGCCTGAGAATTTGTCTAAGTTTGCTTTGCCAGGAAGATGTCGAATTCATGAGACCTCCCAGCACGAAGAAATCAGTTGCTTAACATTCCTCTCAAGGATAGAGCTTGTTCTCCAAGGGAAAATTTTCTTTTGGGATGTCCCCAAGCCAGGAATATTGGATGTAGAACCTGATGATTATAGCCTTCCAGGAGTTGTGGATGAGGCCTTCACGAGATTCGTACTTAGGATCCAAGGTCAGTTGGAACTTGGCAATGTTTGCTTGAAGGGTGTTTTGCTCCCTCGTTGGTGTCGGATTCACAACGCACCCCATCCAGAGTTCACTTGTACAGCGTGTGAAGTAGCCATCAACTTCGCCAGATGTCGCCTCGGATTACCAGTACTACCACATGGATTCTTTAAAGACAAAGGATGGATTGAATATGCCACACAAACATTTTCAGCACCAAATGAAGAGGATACCTCAACATCATCTAACAACACGGAAAATAAGTTGCAACAAGATGATGTGATCGAGCTTAGGGAGCAAGCAGATGAAGATTGTTCCTACATCATGCTAGAACAAGAGGCTATTGGAGCAAAGATCAAAGAAGCAATGGGATATATCCAAGGAAGGGAAACAACCCAAGGCAACTGTCAAGTGAACGAATATACAAAATTGCAAGTTATTGAAGGTCATCAAGAACCAAGAACAAAGAACTTAGCTCAAAATAGAGATGATGTGAAAAACTTATGCAATTTCGGTACACTTCAAGAGGGAACGCTCCTTGATGAAAGGGTTCAACTATGCGTGAACAAGATGGAAGAAATGATAAGCGGCTTAAGTCAAGATGATGTATTTGAAGATCAATGGGCTACCACGATGGAGGCAGAATATGAAATGCATTTTGCATCAACACTTGATCCATTATTCACAGTCATGGAAGAGTTGCTTGATGAAATTGAAACAAATGAAATACTGCTTGATAAAGAGATGGAAAGTGAAGAGCAATTCGGGTTGGGGCTTGAGCCATTGTTAGGTATTCAAAAGGAGCCAGCGCATGAAATGATCCAAGTTTCCAAATGCCCTCTTGAATTTATTTCCTGCCCCACTCCTCCCAGTTTGGATCATCTCCACGTCTTGGATGCAAGAGGTTTGGTTCACCATCAACTTCGACCTCCTGATGAAGCAATGGGCGACAGGCAAGAATTCATGCTAGCAAATGAAGACCACCAGGTTGTATCTTTCCCCACTATTGATTACAAAGAATATCATTTTGATTATGGAGATTTAGGAAAGACGACTTGTTTATGGATTAATCATGGTCCGAATGAGTTGCCCCAGTTACTAATCTTTCCTAAAATTTTGCTTGAGTGTGAGATTCGTATTGTGAAAGATTACTTTTCTGAGTTTAAAGACAAATTTGCTAGGCTTCACACTATCACCGTTGTTCTGTCGCTGTTGAACATCCTGAGAAATCATGCTAGGAGTTGTATGTACTTAGGTCTTTTGATTGTTGTTCGCTTAAAGTTTTCGTTTTTGTTTAGATTAGTTGTCTTGCTTTCATAGTTTAGTTCGCTTTCAATAAGTGGGATCCCATTTGTGAAGGGGGTGTTGTGTTGTTTTTGCCACGGCCCAACACAAATGTTGGTCCATTTCTTAGATAATTACTCAGGAAGTGCTTTAGAATCTGAGGTTGTTCTTTCAAGTTTCATCATTTGGTTAGGAACTGTACTTGACTCGGAAGGGAATCATCTATTGTGTCTTGACACCAAGTCTCACGATTGCTATATTTTACACATAATTAAAGTCATTGAGGTTTCTTAGAAGTCTTGGCGAGTGAAAATCTTGTGTCTTGCTTCAGCGCCACTGCAATTCTCAAACCCATTGGAGGCTTCATTGCCTGCCAACCAATCAAGGAATTGACGGAGAAATCAAAAGAAAAGAGAAAATGTGCTTAAAAGAAATATCTGAAAAACAAGAAAATGAGAAATGAAAAGAGAAATATTATGAAATATTGGTTTTGGGAACATACGAGTAACTCCACCGGGGCTATGGACGCCCGGCCGGCAGTGGAGCAATATTCGTGAGAATTGTAGCAACAAACCTCGTCGGGGCTATGGACGCCTGATTGGCAGCGAGGCAATGTCCAGGATGCTTTTGAAGTTTAGATATTTATTTAACTTGCTAAGACGGATTCTAGGAGCTTCAATGGCCTTTTGAGTTGGAACAAACGCATATGCACACACTTGTAATCAAAAGATGAGGTGCCTTGATCCAATTTATGATTTTTCTTCCCTTTTAAGTATATCCCCTAGTCAATTGATAGGTTGGGAAGAATTATTTAAAGGTTCTGAGTATGGAATGGATTTTGTCTTTGAAATGTTCAGGAACATTTATTCAGGTTGGGGCTAATGTTGTGACCTTTTTCACACATCGCCCCATTGCAAATGGGGACCCCCCTAATTTTTGCGTCGTTTCGAACTTTTGGCTTGATTTTAGTTTGTTTTGTCGTTGTCTCTCTTTTCTACTATCTATCTTTCGGGGATCGTGCTTGTCACTGAACTTAAACATTGACCAAGTCTGAAAATTAGGGTTTCATCTTTCCTGGTCAATCCGAGGTCGAACAAAGTGAATAAATTGAAAATTGAGCTTAACATTGTTGTCAGTGTGCTTCCAGCAGGCTCTCAGCCAAGTTTCATTGAATTCTGAGTACTTACTATTTTTAGTAAGCGTGAAATTACAGGCAATTCGTCAACATTTTTGAGATTCCGACAGTCACACGGCATTCAGAGCACATCAAGCTGCTCGCGTGCAAAATTTGAGCAAAAACAGACAACTTTCTATTTTTAGCAGTCCAGCTTCCGGGACAAATTACAGGGCTTAAACGCAGAGTTTTTCTTTGCATGTCGGCATATTCCTTCTGGGTTTTTCGAGACCTTTGCAACAATATAACATGCAAAGCGAGGCGACAACTTTCAGAATTCAGCCTTCGGAGGCTATTTTTAGGGTTTGCATGTCAGGGTTTCTTTTGCATGTCGGATGATTCCTTATGGGCTTTTCGAGAGCTTCACAGTGGTATGACATGCAAATGGAGATAATCACTCAGTAAGGAACTTACTATTTTTAGCAGGTGCGTCCCGGTAGCCACCTCCCAGCAATTCAGAATCACGAGCTGATCGCAATGCAACAGAAACAAGGACAAACAGAGATCATTTGATATGCATGCAGAGCCAATTAGGGTTTCCAACTTCGAGCCTGAAAAGGGGGGATAAAAGTCATAATTTTCAAAAACCGGTGTAAACCACAACGATCAGCATCCTTCAAGCTATTTGCTGGTAAAATTTCGAGTCAAACGAAGCACTTACTATTTATAGTAAGTCATTTTGGAAACAGGCTAAAAATAGCAAGTCAGGTGCATCGTTCTTTGTCGACGAGCAGGTCACGTGGTGAGGAGCGCCTCATTCAAATTTCAAGTTAATCGGAGCGTTGGAGCTATCAGAAGCAAGCAGTTGCTATTTATAGTAAATCTTCAAAAATGGGCTAAAAATAGCAGTGTCAACAGGGTAACGAGGTCGCAAGGATGCAGTGTTTGAAATTTCAAATCGTTCTGAGCTTCAGAGATGCAGAATTCAGAAGGCTTACTATAAATAGCAGGGCATGAAAAGCTGGCGAAAACGAGAAAAAATTCTAAGTCTGAAACTTCATCCTACAGCCATGGCAAAATGCGCCCAAGTTGATGAGGATGCAATGAAAATTTCTAAGTGTGAAAACTTGTCCTCCTGCCTAGCCAAAATGCGCCCATGCTTGGAAAGTCAAAGAAAGTCAACAAGCTTCATCCTGTGGCTAGGCCAAAATGTGCCCAAGGAAAACTAGAGAAAACATAAAAAAAAATTCTAAGTATGAGAATTCATCCTTCACCTAGGCCAAAATGCGCCCAAGAGAGAAGTGAGTCAAAGTGGTCAACAATTTTCATCCAGTAGGTAGGCTAAAATGCGCCCACCTTGAGAGAGTTGATATCAAAAAAATTTCTAAGTGTTGAATATCCTCCTCACCCCTCCAAATGCGCCCATCCTCCTCCTAGGTGGAAATGCGCCCAAAAAATGAAGAAAAGTCAAAGGAGTCAATGATTTTCATCCTTCTCCCTATGCAAAATGTGCCCAAGTAGGGGCATGTAAAGACAAACACTCATGCAGAGTTCGAATTCATGCAAAGAACAAAAGGACAAGGCGTGTGCATGAAGACAAGAAGGAAAAAGACAAAGGTATCCATGCAAAATTAGAAGAAGACAAAGGCGTTGAAGGCCATGTAATGACAAAGTCAAGACAAGGTGGCGTGGTTTTATCCTATTCAAAGTGTGAAATGCGCCTAAGGAAGAATTGAAGGTAAAGTGAAGGCGTTGAAAGAGTGAAATCCTTCTTCAAGTGTCAAGTGTGCCAAAGTAAGGTGAAAGGTGGCAATGATAAAATATGGATGGAGTTGGAATTAAAATGTCCCTCATGATATCAAAAATGCGCCCAAGGTGGTGAGTGTTATAAGATGTTAGAAAATACTCCAAGACGTGTGAGGTGGTGAGACAAATTGCTAAGGCGTGGTGGAAATAAAATAAGCTAGGCGTTGGAAACTTAATGGAAAATATTGCTAGGCATGGTGGAGTTTAATTTTCACCCTCAAGTTGGATATGCGCCCAAGTTTAAAAGGGAGTCAAGGGCGTTGAAATTGCAAGGTGTTGATGATAATTGCTAAGGCGTGGGAATTTAAATGTCTTTCAAATGTGAAGATGGTAAGTGGAAGATAAAATATGCTAAGCGCCCTCATGAAGATTTTCTAAGTAAAGTTGATGATTTTCTCACAGACAAAGATGAGCAAGAATGAATAAAACTTTTAAGGCGAAAAATTTCCAAGGCAAAATTTTCAAGTGATTTAAAAATTTTCTAAGACAAAGTATTTTCTTCCTTAGAAAATACGCCTAGACCCAAGGTGGTGAATTTTCCTGAAGTCCGAGTGAAGTTGCCAGTGATAAAGTCAGAAGGTGCCAACATTGCAGGATGAGTAAAAATTTTCAAGTCAGAGCAACAAAATTCTCAGAAGGGATGAAGAAATGAAACAAATTGTTGGAAATTATTTTTCCAAGGTTCAAAATTTCAAAAAATTAAATGAACCCATTTGTTGTGCACCCATGAGTTCAACGAGTTCTGAAAGAAAATTTTCTTTTGGGTATTGAAGATTATCGATGAGGAGTTGATTTTAAAGTCTTCCATGCTTCGCTGTGGCCTTCAGAATGAGGATTTTTGATGGGCACCGAGTTGATGAATTTTCTTAGGGAAATTTGAAATTTTTTCTAAGGCAAGGAATAAATGATGTTGTTGAAGATAAAATGCCTTGGCAGATGAATTTGAAGGTGATCGCCTAGATGATTTTTGATCAAATTCCTGATGAAAGCATTTTTCTCGAGTCTGAGTTGGATGAAATATCAGAAGTGAAGTACGCCCAGGCAAAAGACAAGATGGGTTGAAAATTTGGCTAAGGCATGAAGAATTTGAACGCGAAGTTGGCTAAGGAAGAACGATAAACGCTTGGAAGTTAGAGCGTGAAAATCAGGTAAGTAAGGTGAATTTATATTATGATGTGTTCTAATGCTCTTCTCCTTGCTTGTTTTGCAAGAGGAACGTCGAGGTCAGAGCACAATGACTTGAAGTGGTGAAGCACGATGATATTACAACCTTCAGAGGAAGATAAAGTTATGAGTTTCACATGAAGGAAGGAAAGTCACAAAAGTTGGCTAAGTGACAAAGAAGGAGCGTTTTCAAAACTCAAAATGGAGAAAAGAGTGGAAGTTCGAGCAAGGTTGAAGAACAACGTCAAGGAGAAGATCAAGAGCAGTTGAACTCCAGATTCTACCTAATTTTATTATCTGAGGAGGCAATCTTAGAGACTCTTCTACCCTCCTCCAAGCGATCAACGGAATTGGCTGAACACGAAGATCGAGAACAGTGTGAACGCATTTTAAAGATGGAATCTTCTAGGAGGATGATGGACATTAATTGCTCATTTATTGCCCCACTCTCCATTATGGCGGTTTTTAGGGCAAATCTTGTATAGGGCTGAGGTGGCACGATCTGGGCCATCCAGTCGATTGTAATCTGAGCCGTCCGTTGGACTTGGCCAGCTATATAAAGGGGGAGTCCCCCTCATTTGTAATTCAATAGACAGTAGAGAAGATTAGAATAGACATAGAATAGAGGGACAACTTAGAAGTAGCTTAGTATAGATTGATAGTGTAGTTTGAAGAAGAGGGAAAGTTTTCCCTTTGAAAACTTTGTAAGAAATTGTTGTGAACACTCTCTCAATAAAAGAGTTTTTCATTGATGGTGAATTTCGTCTTTGTTGTGAGTAGCTAGCAAGGTTTCTTCGTCCTTCCGATTCAAATGGTAGCATAAAATAGTTCAAAGTAGTATAATTTTCATTCCATGCAAGTAGATGTTAATTGTGGAATGTGGTCTTCAATTTGAGCAAAGCTTCGTCTATCCATACCACTAGTGGGCTCACTGATGGTGAGTTCGCCTTGCGTGGTCAACTGGAACATCGCTGGATTAACTTCGTTTGTGATTCACCGTTGGTATGCGTCGTTGTGACGGTGTCTTCGCGTTGAATTATGATCCAACACCTTGAACTACTCTCCAAGATTGCACCAGCTGTGGAAGCTGTCCGGGCAGGCAAAGCAGAGCCAGTTAAAAGCTTAGAATTGTCGCCCGTCCACACCCTTAGAATAGATTTAGACTTTCTAAACCTTACACCATTTCAATTCGGTACTTTCTGATTAGAATAGGAAACCTGCGCTTCATAGACAAACCTTCCGAGCATTTGAATCCCTTTTTCCGCTGCCGAACAATTCCGTAAGTCCCCTTGAAATACCAGCAAATCACATCGAGCCAACTGAGCCTATTCGCACTGAAAGAACCTTGGAGTTGAACGCATGAACTTTCTTGCAATCTTAGCATGCTGGATACTTTGATCAAAAAAGAATAGGGTAGCCGTTGGCGACTTTATTCTGCGTTGGTGCGGTCACGAAAAACACATTAACAGGTATGTATAAGAAAAGCTGAATTAAAAGGTAAAAGGCTACTTGCAAAAGATGTATGTAGTCCTACAACTCTTGAAAAAGTATTGAGATCTCCATTGGGCTATAGATAACTAAAGAGTATTCAAACTTCACTAGACTATTTAGAAAACACTAGGAAAAATATATTTGCAATGATAAGACAATTGGGACCTCTAACTATCTTTTTGACATTGACAAGTGTTGAGCACTTCTGAGAGCTATTGTGCAAAGCATTGCAAGAAATATCCACTAAGCAAGACAACAAGTGCAATGAAACTATAGAAGATAGGGATGTGGACTTTGAAATCAGAAAGAACCCAGTACTTTGCAGTCACTACTTCAACCATAGATTTTGGCTCAAAAACCATGAAGTTTTTGGCCAAGTCTTGGACTACATTTTTGTCAAGGAATTTCAAAACCAAGGCAATGAACATGTTCATTTCATGCTATGAGTAAAAGATGCACCTGTATATGGAAATTTCTGAAACATTGAAATAGAAAGATTTGTGGACAAGTATATTTCATGTGATTCTTCATTGTTTGATACAAACCTTGTTAAAATGCAAACACATCATCATACAAAGAGTTGTAAAAAGTACAAAAAGTCAAGCTGCAAATTTAGTTTCCCCTTGCCCCCCATGGGCAGAGAAACAATATTGGAGCCCTTGGCCATGCCTAATATTGCAATGAAGGATAGAGCAAGAATTTTTTTTAAGTAGTTGGAAAAAAAAACAATACAATAGAAGTTACATTTGAAAGTTTCTTGCATAAATTTCAAATAGATGAAACAAATTACATTGCAATGCTACAATCAATATTGTCATGCAAAAATGTGACACTAAAAAGAGACCTAGCTGATATTTGGATAAATGCCTTTGAAAAGCAAGTGCCAACATAATGTATGCAAATACAGCCATAGTTCATATTAGATGCATATGTTGATGCATCTTAATGTAGTTCATCCATGAAAAAATAAGATAGAACATTGTCTCTTGTATTTTACCAGTTGCGACAACAAAGCACTAATGCTTATAACAAAAAGATACATGTCATACGAAAACGTGGAAATGCATTTCTTAACCATCAACAAATGTCCAATCATCAAGTTGTTCACATTGTTTTGTCATTTCCATTGTGTAAATGCTATAGGAAAATTGTTTTCATTAATATTGCACCAATATAAAATAGAGTTTTTATGCTAAAAATCCCTAAACTATTGGCAAAAGAACAAGATGATTTTGAAAATATTATGTATGCATCTGCAATAGAAAAATACACACAACGACCAAAAGCTTTTGACAAATTGTAAGTAGTTGAATATACAACCTTCTACTCTAGCAATTCAACAAAGATCCAAAAAAGGGCAGTGCCATAGATCATACCCTATGTAAAATACAATCTGCAAATTTATCTTGAGAATTATTGCTGAGCGAAACTTATGTTGTATGTGCTTTTCAGGTCTAGTGAACAAACCTTGCTTATTGGCTATAAAACATGGAGTCAGCATTCAATGCAAACAAAGCACAAATTGCAAATATCAAAAACATGTTCACTACACAAATTGCTTCTAGATAGGTTGCCATTCATGACGTTGCTACAAAAGCTAACAATGAAACCTATCTAGCAATAGACCTTAGAAATGAAATTCATGCAAACAAAGAGCAAAATGGGATAGATAAATATGACATTACAACTGATCTAAAGCACACAAGAAATACAAAGTTCATAAATGCTACGTGCAACTCAATGTTCTCAGGAACAACTCATCCATTCTTGCTTAGTAAACAAGAATACTTCAATCTATGAAGACAATTGAGCACAAACCAACAATCAATACTAAAGGATGTGATAATGACAAGAATGCTTGCACCCAAAATTCCATTGTACTTGTTCTTGACAAGGTGGAGTTGGCACAAGAGAAAACTTCACGACTAAAGCAATTCTTGAAGCAATGATCCAATTCTATGATAAGCAACTAGATAGTGACCCACTCAACCTAAATCTGTTATTAATGTTTCCACAAGGAAAGTTGCATACAATGCAGGTGGCATCATTGCACATTCCATGTTATTGTTATCGCGAGGATATCACCCTTTTGCTAAGTATGAAACTCATCTATCCTATGAAACATTGGATCATCTTTAGACTTGTTGATGTGTTTTTCGTGACCGCACCAACGCAGAATAAAGTTGCCAATGGCTTCCCTATTCTCTCTTGATCAAAGTATTCCGCACGCTAAGATTGCCAGAAAGTTCGTGCGTTCAACCCCAAGGTTCCTTAAGTGCGAATAGGCTCAGTTTGGCTCGATGTGATTTGCTGTGTTCTTACGAGGGGACTTCTGAAATTGTTAAATAGCGGAGAGAAGGAATTCAAATGCTTTCGAAGATTTATCTATGAAGTCACGGGTTTCCTATTCTAACCAAAAAGTACTGAATTGAAAAGGGTGTAGGGCCTAAGAAGTTTATGTTCTATTCTAAATGCAGGATATGTGGAGCTTCACTTCAATAGACTTCAACCGGATTTCACCTAGCCTCCGTCGGACAGCCTCAATAAAATCGGTGCAATCTTCAAAGGAAATAGCAAAAGATGTTCAAATTATGACTTAACATGCATACACCATCACAACGACGCATATAAGCATATAAATCACAACCGAAGTTAAACTCAATGTAATGTCCAGTTGACCACACAAGGCGAACTTATCATCAACAAGTCGCTAGTGGTATGGAATAAAGCGAAGCTTATCTCAATAAAACACCACACACCAAAGTAAGCTACTTGCATGAATTTAAGCTACTTGGATACGAAAGGAAGAAGAAACCTTGCTATCATTTCATGACAAGACGAATTCCATCATCAATGAAAAGATCTATTATCATAAAATGTGTTACACAACAATCTCTTCAAAAGTTTTCAAAGGGAAAACTTTCTCTCTTCTCCAAACTACACTATCAATCTACTTCTAAGCTACTCTAAGCTGTCCCTCTACTCTAATTTTACCCTGATCCTCTCTACTGTCTACTTTCTAATGAATTACAAATGAGGGGGACTCCCCCTTTATATAGCTAGCCAAGTCCCAAAAGACGGCTAGGGTTACAATCAATAGAGTGGCCAGAATCGTGCCACCTCAGCCCTAAATAATATTGCCCTAAAAACCGCCACAGAAGAGAGTGGGGTAATAAATGCGCCATAATGTCCACCATCATCCTTCTAGAAGATTCCACTTGTAGACGCGTTCACACTGTTCTCGATCTTCTTTCTTGGCGTTGTTCTTTGATTTCTTCCACTTGAGGGTCTTCATTCTTCTTTTCATCTTGAGCCTTGAAAATGTTTCTTCAACACTTAGCCATTTTCTTGCAAACTTTCCTTCCTTCAAGATTGAAACTCGTAACTCTATCGTGCTTCACCACTTCCAGACATCGTGTTCTGGCCTCAACATTCCTCCTGCAAAACAAGCGAGGAGAAGGGGATCAGATCATTTCATAATATAAATTCAACTTACTCACCTGATTCTAGCACTTTGATCTTCAAGGGCTCATCGTTTTCACTAGCCAACTTTTGCTTTCTTCATGATTCCTCATGCCTTAGCCAAATTTTGATCCATCTTCTTCAAAGGCGTATCATCCCTTTGACAGTATCAACTTCAACTGCATCTTCAAGAAATTCATTTCACCTGCTGGAGCCCTGACAAACTTGGTTTTATTCACCTCTGGCTCAAGGAAACTATCTTCACGAAGGATTTAAGCAAATTCACCTAGGCAGTTTCTTTCAAATTCGCCGTCTGGAGAATTTCACCTTGAAAACATATTTTCTTCATTTTTGCCTTAGAAAATTTTCAAATTTCCCTTAGGAAATACATCAACCTGGTGCTCACTTAAAATCTTTATCCCAAAATTCTCGACAAGCTGTGGAAGACCTTAAAATCAACTCCTCATCGAAAATCTTCGATACCCAGAAGAAAATTTTCTCCAGAACGCATTGAATTCATGGGTGCCCAACGAACGGGTTCATTTAATTTTCTTGAATTTTGAACCTTAGAAAATATTCTTTCAACAATTTTGTTCTCGTTCTTTGATCCCCTCTGAGAATTTTGCTCTGACTTGAAAATATTTTTGTTCCTGTGCAGCTGGCATCACCGGACTCCATCCACTGACTAATTTGCTCGTGCTTCGAAAAATTTCACCTCCTTGAGCCCCAGGCGTATTTTCTGAGAAGAAAATATTTTTTTGCCTTAGAAAATATTATATCCAACTCGACCAATTTTGCCTGTGAAAATATCAACTTCGCTTAGAAATTTTTTATAGAGGTGCCTGGCACATTTTATCCTCCAACATCTTCGCATTCGAAAAATATTCATTAAAAGTCCAACGCCTTAGAGAATTTTCAACACTTAGCAAATATTTTATTTTCTTCCTGAAGCGCCTAGTATACTCCATTTTATTCTTAACGCCTTCAAATATTTTCTAACATATACCACGCCTTAGGAAATTCCAACGCCTTAGAGCTCCCTTCACACGCCTAGCAAAGTCTCTCTAAGGCCCACCACCTTGGGCGCATTCTACACATGATGGAGGACAACACCTATCTTTTACCACTTTTCACCATGTCTAGGTAACATTTTTGCCTTAATTACCACCCTTAATTACCTTTCACATTGAAACATGGGCGCATTTCCTTGTAGGAGGAGGATGAAACTTGCCACCACGCCTTGTGACCCTTCACCTTCCAACTTTTGTCTTGACATGCACAAGTTTGG